>JBBPUK010000077.1:41743-70975 GCA_038094635.1 Tylopilus cervinicoccineus | reverse complement strand
TCTCCACCCCGATCCTGCCGCGATCAGCTTCCGCATCGCCCTCGCATGCACGTTTGGAAGTCGGCCTGCCCCCGGATCCATGCGCCGATCGCCGTGCGTACGTACTTATTTAAGTCAGCCCTCCGTCGCGTCGTCCTCTCCCTCGACCGCCGCCATGTACGACCCCGCGTCCTCGCTCTGTCCCGCGTCCCGCTCCCCCGACCACACAGACTCTGTCCTCGTCTCCTCCCAGCTCTCCGCGTCCTTCCCCGACGACGGCATATCCATATGGTCCTTTCCACCCCCCGCACACACCCCCTCCCCCCACCACCCCGCGCGAGACTCCTCCACCTCCCGCACCGCCGCCAGAATCACCATCTCCCATCCCTACGCCCGTCTCTACGCCAAGAAGGACGGCTCCAAGCGCCGCAAAATATGGAACCATGTCCTCGAGAAACAGCTCTTCTCTCCCCAGGAACTGTCCGTCTCCTCCCTGTCCTCTCCCCCGCTCGCCGGCTGACCGTCCTTGCTTGGAGATCCACCATGGGTGCACCCCACAGGCGCACGATATACATCGCCTCCCTCGAGGCCCACATCGACCGTCTTCACAACCAGCTCCTGGGCATCGGTCTCTACCCGATCCCCTTTGAGCGCCTCGAGCCCTACCGTGGCCTCAACTCAAAGACCGCAAAGGTACCCCCCCCCTCCTCTCTCTCTCTCTCTCCCTCCCTCTCCTCTCTCCCTCGCAGCCAGCCAACCGTCCTTCCACCTAGAGCATGGTCGCCGGCCTGCAACACGATGCCACCCATCTAAAGCTGAGACTCCTGGAACTCGAACGCTCGGTTCGTGTCCTCTCAGTCCCTCCCGTACTCGCCTGCTTGATCACCCTACAGAACACCAACCTCAGAAAGCTCCTCGGCACCCACAATCCATCCAAGTCCTCCCTTGCCCATCCGTCTGCACCCTCCGCGATGGCGCTCGAGGCAGACGTTCGCAGGCATTCCGTTGATGTATCCGGCATGGGCATGGGCGTCCACACCGGCCACACCATCACCAATCACTTCTTCCACCGTTCGTAAACCGCCCGCCCACCTCGACCGCTCAGGCCTCGAAAATCCCATACCGTAATCCGTAAGACGATAGTACTGTCCCTATAGCCACACTTGGTACACATCTTCTCCCCAAAGGCGATCCGCCGAGTCCAGGCCGTACTGGCTGGTTTCTCCGTCCCATCCAAGACTCGGAAGCACCGGCCTCTAGTCCCTTGTCGTAACGATTCTCATTCCCAAATCCCACCCCTCTCCAGCTTCACTCGCTGATCTTGCTTCGCTTTGCTCCCATGCGGCCGCCCTACCCGCTGTGCCCCACGTCTTGTGTGGTATTTCTTTTGCGCTCGTTGGCGCTTTGCGAGATCCGTGGCAACTCTTTCTCGAACGTCTACAGATCGCAGTGTGAGCGCCGCTGTCATTTTTGCGAGTGTATCAGGAGAAGGTGAGCGTGAACGCGGCGGGGAGCGCGACAGCCGAGAAAATGACGTGGAGGGTCGAGAAGGCGGACTGCCCTCTCCAACAGAGCCTGTAGACCTCGACTCGTTCCCGTTTTCAATTGGACCGTCATCACCCTGGTTCGTCTCGTCTTCCTCTCTTTCTCCCGGTTCGTCTTCCACCTCGTCATCTCCGTCTTCTTCCTCGCTCCCCGTCACATCATCTTCCCCCTCTCCCGCATCAGTATCTCCTTCTTCGGTATCTATCCCTTGGTCGTTTTCCCTGTATTCTTCGCTCGTGACAGTTTCCATGTACTCCAAACGTAATCAGACGGTGCAGAACGAAGCGGATAATGGATGGGAGGCCTACCTCCTCCAGGACTTTCTGATCCTTTTTCGTAAATCCGCTGGCAGCAACCACGACATCCAATCGAAACCCCCCGCTGTCTTTAGCATCATCATTGGGTTTAATTGCGTTGAAGCGAGGGTACAGAGCACTCTCGTATTTGAACCGTCTCCTGAAGAACCTTCGGATGCATTCTACGTCCCGGTTAAAATACCTGGTTTTATTATGCCATCCCTGGTCATACTGCCGGTGATCGCCAAGGCGCACGCGCTTACCATTCTGCATTCTCGTGTGATGTGCTCACCATCTGCGGAAAATCAATAACCACCGGCTCACCACTCTCCCGACGAATGAGGATATTGAACTCGTTGTAATCGCCATGGATCAGCCCCGCGCGTGCAAAGCGCACGACGATGTCCATCAGCGTCGAGTATAATCTGCCAGGCGATGGTACGTCGGAGATCTGCCGCCTGGACAATGTATTCCATCAAATGACAAGGATGCAGCGAGTCTTCCGACCGACTTACAATGGATACGCATCAATAGCTTCCATAAGGACGCAGTGGCGTGCTTGGTCGATGGGCCGTGGGACGGGAAACTGGTGTTCATGGAGGATCTAGCGAGATTATCAAGCGCGTTGGCCAACTCACGACGCCACATCCGGGCAGGTTGGCTGAGATCATAGGCACCCACCTTCATGAATGCCCACTCTTTTTGTGCAGCAAGGCGGGACATGTACATCCAGGACGCAGATTTGCGCTTGCCCAGGTAGTCTCGCTTTTCCTTGATAGCACGAAACGAAATGCGACCTAGGCTGATCGGGTCCTGTCTGGGCGCCCTTGACCCATACCACGAACAAGCACTGACCGATGAAGCTTCAACACCATCTCGTTACCCTCTCCATCAGCCACGACGTACACGTCTGTCCAGGGACGTGAGCTGTGCGATGACACACGGGAGGACCCTAGGGTAGTCGTTGTACCGCACTCACCAGCCTCCTTGCCGACGCCGATCTGATTTCCGACCGAATACATCGAATCCCGCTTGGAGAGCGCACGCATCGCCAAGTAGTCGTAACCCCCATAAGTCAACCTATATCCGTCGTCTGCACCAAGTCAGTTACATCCTTTTGCGGCCATGAGGAACTCGCGTGCTGACATTTGGAGTTCAGGACGCGGGCGACCAAGTTACGTTTAGCGAGAGACCCCACGATTTTGTTGACGCCTCCATTACGCAGACCGGAGATCTGGACGATGAGAGGGGTGGGCACGACTTCGTGGTTCTTGGAACCAATCTCAACCTGCGAGACGGCATGAACGCGTGCGGGAGGGTTGCGTTGGACGTGACGCACCGCTGTCAACACCCTGAACTCGTCCGGAGTGATATACCTTAGATCGGTTGCGTCGAGCTTCATGGCACGAGGAGATCGTACTTGGGGGGTGTTGGTTGGAAAAAGAGGTAGGGTACTACGTGACGCGGCTACCAAAGTAAGCCATGTCAATGCCCTCCACCGCTGCCACCCGCAGAGCCAACCAGGTTTTCCGTTTCACGCCTGATCCTCCGCTGTCCAGTGGTCTGAGTCGTAGGCTGCCGCAGGTGATCTTGCGGTCTCTGTCCCGCCGACGCGCGTCATATGTGACAAGAAGTAAGCCGTCGCCTTCCCCTCTGTCGCGGCATCCAAAGGCTCCCTAGCTTTTCGTTCTCTCTCAAGGCGACATCTGACCTGTGCGATGATGAACGTATCCAGATCTGGAGGACGTTGGAGGAGAACATGCTTGAACTGTGAGTCTCGGTTGCTGTTCACGACACTCGTTTAAGACCGTCTCAGATACCGTTCCTCTTCGTTTGGCTGGAATCCTCAGAAGAAGAGGAGACAAGTGTTTAGTCCATTGAGTCGATTCGTCATCGTACGCGATGCCTCGGACCCAACAGACGACCCTCCAAGCTCAGGCATCATCGCCTATTCCATATTCCGTTTTGAAAGGGAGTTTCGACAAAATGTGGTATACTGGTAGGCCCTGAACTCGGCTCGCCGTACGTTGGTTGCTTAAACACTGTCCATGAGCTATGAACTTCAGGTATCAAAGGAGTCTAGACGGTTCGGTCTTGGACGGTTCTTGATTCAGACACTCTCCGACATTGGCGCACACTGGGGCATGTCAAAGATCATGCTCACCGTTTTCAAAGGTAGTTGCACAGTTTCTCGTGACGTCGCTCATGCCTCTGTAGCAAACCACGCTGCAATGTTATTCTACAAGTCGACAGGGTAGGCGACCACGTCTGCCGGTGGACTGCAGTGGACTGATACGTGGTGCAGATTCACCGTAGACGAGATGTCCCCAGACTTTTCCGGCCATTCGGAAGGCGGCACAGAGGACGAGTACGACTACTCCATCTTGTCTAGACGCATACCGTAGCCGAACTATTATCCTATTTGCATTTGTTTACTTGAACTAGCGCACAACCTGCTCGACACAACTACTCAGGACTATATCACTCATGCCACCACCATCGAACCTGCGGGCGCTCACGTCCGTGCCCCGACACGCTCTCGGTCGGCGCTATGCATCACATGGCGCACCCCATTACAACGAACCCACTGGCTGGTTGTTTGGCGAAAAAGTATTCATCTTCTACTCGCGCGCAATGCGGTAACGGCGCTGAACCCACATACGTTCCAGCCATTACCGCCAGGCCAGAAGCGGGTAAAAGAAGAATGGGAAAACATCTGGTACATTGGCATGTTTGGGTCGATGGCTTTGGCTGCCGTATTACTCTACTACAAGCCCGATACGAGGTATGCGCCACTGCTTCCCGTTACACGGGACTCGCGGCATTCACCGATCCTCTAGCATACAAACATGGGCGCTGAAGGAAGCCAAGGAGCGAATGGAGGCGCGCGGGGAGAAGTACAAGTATGAGCCGTCTTCATAGACTCTGGAACGCCTGTACTCTCACTCGCGATCTGGATTGCAGAGGACCAAATTACTGAATTTACCTCTGAAATCAGGAGGGGCATAAACCCGACAGTAAGAATGTGTCGAGCTGTACCGCGTCCTGAGCGTGTCGACTTGATCAACATTGGGTGACGCCTTACATCTCGGTGAGTGCGAAAGGCCACGACTGGCAAGTAGTGAATGTCTATTGATGAGTGGGGGATGCTGAGAGATGGCACGACTACATGAGATGATAGCAGTAAATTATATCAACTTCACATATCCATCCCCTATGCATATTCCAAGATCTTGGTAATGATACCAGTACCAACTGGGTGTGTTCAAATCAGTCCCGCTCTCAATGGCAGACACGCGATACTCACTAGTCTTGTTGCCCTCGCGAAGCGTGAATCTATGAATGTGGTGCGATTAGAAAAAGTGAGCGACACCGAGATATCAAGACGTACCGGGAGCCAACTTCTGCAGCAACATCCGTATGGAGCGAACAAATCATCTCCACATTGTCACCAGGCATAACCTGATGTACATATCAATATGATACTTTCCTATTTGCAATGCGACGAACCATTTTGTCCTCGGCATCCGGTGTATCAGGCGGGAAGGTCAGCGACGTAGTGATGTCAGCAGTCCGAAGGAACAGTTGTGGGCGGTAATTAGACATGAATGGCGTGTAACGTCCACCTGGAGTATGTCAGCACGACGACGCACATGGCCTAAACGACACACCTTCGTCCTTGGTGAGGATATAAAGTTGGGCTTGGAACTGCTTGACAGCTTTGATCGACCCGGGGACAGCAATAATCTGACCACGTTTGAGCTGTTCTCGCTTAACGCCACGAAGCAAAACGCCCATGTTGTCTCCAGCTTCGCCCTACCAACAAAGTATGGGCTACTTGACATCAGTAGAGAACAGGGGATGCTTACTCTTTCCAGTTCCTTGTGGAACATCTCTACCAAAGCACAACTCAGTACGTTGAAAAGCGGGACATCAGCATACTAACCAATGCCAGTCAAAGTGGTCTTGAGTGAAGAACCGAGACCAAGGACTTCGATTTCTTCACCCTTTATGATCACACCACGCTCAGCCTATACGGCAGAGTGAATGGACGGTGCACGCGTATGGATGGACTTTACTCACACGACCAGTAGCCACGGTGCCACGACCAGGAATTGAGAACACATCCTCGACAGGCATGAGGAAAGGTTTTTCGAGGTCACCTTTGTGGGGTTATTCTGTGGCCTATGCGCGATAGGAAAGACATACGAGGGGGAACGTCGAGCCAGCTGTCGCAGGCCTCTATTAGTTCGAGTATTTTGCTCTTACCAATCTCGTCGTCTCGACCCTCGAGGGCAGCCAAAGCTGAACCCATGATGATGGGGGTTTTTTCGCCGTCAAAGTTGTATGTCGACAGCAGGTCGCGCATCTCCATATCGACAAGTGCCAACATTTCCTCATCCGGAACCATGTCGACTTTGTTGATGAAAACGACAAGTTTTTTTATGCCGACCTGGCGAGCGAGAAGGAGGTGCTCGCGGGTCTGAGGCATCTGGCCGTCAGTAGCCGATACAACGATGATACCACCGTCCATCTGCGCAGCACCGGTAATCATGTTCTTGATATCTAGCAAGATGCATGAGTGACGGAAAGTAGGGGATGGGTGAGCTCACAGTCGGCGTGACCGGGACAGTCGACGTGTGCATAGTGACGGCCATCGGACTCGTATTCCACATGTGCGGAATTGATGGTGATGCCACGGGCCTTTTCCTCTGGAGCCTTGTCAATTTGGGAGTAGTCTGTAAACCTGGCTGAGCCCTTGTCTGCGAGAACTTTGGTGATGGCAGCCGTGAGAGTCGTCTTTCCGTGGTCGACGTGGCCTGTGAACGCGTCAGGACGCGTCGGAGGAAGGAGGGGAGATGTTACCGATGGTCCCGATGTTCATATGAGGCTTGGTGCGGGAGAATTTTGCTGCAACGTCGGCGTAACGACGTCGACCGACTGGGAGGGGTGAGAACGGGAGCGGGACACGCAGAGCAAGACTGACCGAAGGAGAGGGCGGGGGCGGGTGCTGTTTGACAGCGAGCATGCCTCAACGCCGGGCGAGCCCTGGACGAGCTGGCGAGTTTTTGTGCGACTGCTGCCAGACGGAACATGGACGAGAGGAGCAAAATGCAGCGGCGGCGGAGTGCGAAAGAGCAGCGACCATGGACAGACTCCACAACGCGGCCGCGTTCCTCTCCGACCCAAACGCAAGTCCCTTCCCTTCCTCCTCCTCCCTGCTCACCCCTTCCAGTCCCAGAATGCCTCCCTCCCACAGCGCATCCAGTTCCTAGAAGCCAAGGGCCTCTCCCCACACGAGATCGACCACGCCTTCAGAATCGCGGCCAGCCAGTCCGCATTCGCATACCAGCTACCCCCGCAGTGGGACTGGCGCGACTATTTCGTGCGTATCTCCTCTGCCCCCCTTCCTCGCGCACCCACACACCCCAGATCACGGCCGTGGTGTCCAGCACGGTGTCCTACGGCGCCATCTCCCTTTTCAAGAAGTACCTGCTCCCCCATCTCACACCGCCAACCGCCACTGCCTACGAACAGGACCGCGACGCCCTCACTGCCCAGTTCGATGCTGCGGAAGCGCTCCTCAAGGAAATCCAAGCCGAAACCGCAGCCGTGCGAGCGGCAGTCGACGAGCAAGGAGAGCGCGTCGACAGGGCATCCAGAGACGTGCAGGCTGTCGTCGAAGAGATGCGCCAGGGCGAGACAAAAACAAGGGACGAAATGCGCGAAATTCGCGACGAGATCGACAACATCCGAGAAATGCTGCCCAAGGTACTCCGCATGCTGCCTGCTGTCCCATCCTCTAACATGGTAACACCCAAGATGATCGAAAAGAACAAGGAAACTCAGAAACAGTCTCTCACAGAGCTTCAACAGGAGCTCAAGTCGCTCAAGGCCCTGTTGCTCAGCCGTGGTCCAGGTGCTCTAACGAGTTCCCCCTCCACACCATTGCCAGCTCTGACAGGCAGACCATCCATTCCGTCGTGGCAACTTGCGAATACCCCCTCCGCACCAGCCTCAGAATCCGCAAGAGGTAGTCCCCCAATTCCGTCAGACGGCAAGGGGAAGGAAGCAGAGTCGTCTCCCGACGAAAGCTCGTAATTGATGCCTTGGTCATGTCATTTAATGATACGTACTTGGCACTTGGTTTGAATGTCAGCCGTGTGTGGTAGTAATTACCGTTCGTAACTGGTACGCCAGTCCTGGATGTTTTCCCAGTTCCGTCAAGCAGTGGAGAGTCTCGCGCAGCCCCTCCCCCGCCAGGATCAAGACAATGCCCTGCCCCCCGTCGCCCGGAGTCAGTCACCGGAGGCTCAGCGCCAGTCTTCAGCTCAGCTAGCAGAAAGTGCCCTCGTGAACCTTCGCAAGTCAATTGCTGCCCAACGGACTGCGGGTTCTGCTCAACAGAACATGGACCAGAACCCCAGGTCACGCTCTGCCAGCCCTGGTCCGTTATCGTCCACCAAGAGTACAGGCGATTCGGGTTTGCGCAAGACAACCCTCGAGGAGCGCTTGCGTGCATCCTTTGCTGCTGCGTCTGAGTCCTCAGGAGCTAGTGTGCCGAACCCGTCGACAAGCGCATTGCCCACCTCTCATACGGCCTCCGTCATACAGCATCCACTTTCGCCGACATCGACACCATTGCCTGACTCCCCAAGTCTTGCGACAGCTGCCCTTGAAACTCCCCTGGACGACTCGGTTCAGACTCAAGGTACCAATGGCGCTTTGGCTACCCCACTACAAGAGCCCAATGATACTGCACAATCACAGGGCGCGACTCTAACTGCAGATCCCCAGGGTCATGCTAGTTTGCCCTCGCATTCGACGGACAGTACGCCGGTAGACTCGACTACTGCGCCTTGTGTGAGTGTGACACCAACGCAAGATGCACCACCAGCAACCCTCGTAGACTCGCCCCAACTCCATCTCATGCAACACGTTCGCGGGGCCGCTGACGCGTTGACAGGCCCTCTCCGCGAGGAGAGTGCCAGAACAGAGCCTGAGCCTGCGACGATCGACAACCCAAAGGATGCCAGTGTCGACGCACTTCAAGAGCGCTTGAGGCTTGTCGAGCAAAGATTTGCGGGTAAGGTCGTACATATTACATGCCAAGGCTAATGTGAACATTGTGTATACTAGACGTATCCACATCGTTGAAGAGACTCCAGGCCGAAAGGCAGAACGTAGACAACGTTATTAGTGAATTGACTCCGTTCGATGGATCCAAGGACGTCGCAGCCCTACGCGAGCATCTCATCAATGTCAATATGAAACTCGAGGTAGGCAGTGTGTCCAAACGCAATGCATCTGGTCATGTGATTACTCTCCCCCAGTCCAACCAGGATGAATTACAGCGACTGGGTGGAAAGCTCACGAGTACGCTTATTGCTCTTTCTCTTTGGCCCCTTGCTCAAAACATGACACCTACAGGGCAGGAGGATCGATTAGAAGATCTCCGGGAGACCCATCGGTCGGAGAGTGCATCGCAAACGGATCAAATCGAAAAATTACAACAACAATTGAGCGAAGCTGAAGCCCTTCTCGCTGCATCGCAGTTCACGGTGTCGCAAACAGAAGAGGATAATGCAAAGCGGGACTCCGATATCGAACACCTCCGCACCGAAGTCGACAAGGCGAACACAATCGCCAAAGAAGAGGAGGAGAAAAGAGTAAAAGCCATAAGTTTACTCAAAACTGTCAGGCAGAAGTTGGTGAAGGCGGAGAAAGAGAGGGACGATGCATTGCGAGAGCTGAATGACACGAAAGAAAAGAATACGGGGGACAAGGAAAAGGATCGCGCCGAGCGAATCAGGTTGGAAAGGGAAGTTGACGCGGTCAATGCTGAACGCGAGAAAGCAGTTGCTGGGTTACGAGTGCAGTTCGACAAGGACATCGCTGCCGCAAAGGACCGTGCAGAAAAGGACATTCAAACCGCGAAAAAACAGTTTGATGCCGAATTGAACGCATTAGAGGTAATGTACTGTGCACCATGTCTGTTATTACGCCTCACAACCTCCCAGACCTCGCACTCTGCGGACACCTCCAGCAAAAACTCGCGTATCAATAGCCTTGAAAACACGGTGGCTAACCTCACCAACGAGAATAAATTATTTTTCGAACAACTGGAGCTGCGACAAGCTGAACTCGAGTCCTCTCAGTGCCACGCTGAGTCACTTCAGGCCCAAAATGCTGAGCTTCAGTTCCAGCTAAAAGAATTGCGAGAGCGAATTATCCTGCTCAACGACGAGGTCGGCGAACTTCGGGGTGGGCATGAAATGCGATCGCAAGTCTCAAGTGTTTCCACAGAGGAGATTTCACAGCTAGTCTCCTCTGTGGAAATCAAATACGAGACCAGGCTTTCGGAACTCAAGAAGACGTTGATAATAGCCGAGAGAGAGCATACGGAAGCCGAAGCAAGTTGGAGCCGCAAACTCACAGAAAAGACCAAGGAAACAGAAGAGCTGAAGCGTGTGCTTCAGTCTTCTGCCCAATCACGCGAGCAGGATGAAGATGTAACTGCTGCGTTGAAAGCTGAGATTGAGAAGCTCCAAACCGAGGCTCGATCACAGCACGCTCGATCATATGAACTTCAAATACATATTGACACTTTCAAGGAAGCTGAGGTGGATTCACTTACGTTCCAGATTAGTGCCTTGCTAATTGGTTGTCTCACATAGTCAACTCTACATCGACACCTTTCAGAGGCTGCGACCCGTGCTGATGACAGTGAGAAACAACTCGAGGAGAGTAAATCCCGAGAGGCCCAGTTGCGCGCACAAAATAAAGTATGATCCTTGGTTTTATGAAACTATGTCATTCAATAGCAGATAGGTCCTTCGGGATGAGCTTCGAAAGGTCCAAAACTCGGTTGCTGTTCTGGAAAAACAGCGCAGTCCGGGAGTTGGATTTTGGTCTTCCCGATCAGAAGTCATGGACTCACGGACTTCCACGTCGTCGATCCCGGACATACCTTCTTCGCTCCCTATGGCCAAGAATGATGAAGAGATTAATTACGAGTACCTGCGGAATGTCATTCTTCAGTTCCTAGAACACAAGGAAATGAGAGTGAGTGGTTTAAAGATCAAGTCATCCAGCATGTAGGTGACAGACTTGCCTAGCCAAACCTCGTGCGAGTCTTATCAACGATTCTGCGCTTCACTCCGCAAGAGACACGACGGCTCATGTCTAAAGTATGATGATAGTGATACCACCGACGTGCTGCGCTTTTCTTTGCTCGCGACTACCTTTCTTCGTTAGTCTAGAATGGAGTTGGGACGTCGACCTCTGCCGTAGAGTATCTCGATTTCGCCAGTAAAGTTTGCTAGTACCGTCGGAACCGTGTCGCGCATTTACCATGCCGAGCACCCTTCTCCCCCACAACCCGTATTCACTCGTAACTGGAATTGTATTCCATGTCTCTGGAGAGTTTGACGCGGAATTCGTATCAGAGTGGCATCTCTCCAGTTCAGGTGAGGGTGCAGCTACAGGCTTCGACATGTAGTTGATTCCACTTGAAGTGGACTAAGCTTTGCAAGCTATGGGTGGATAAAGAAACTTTGGGTCGAGGCCCACTCAACGTTGGGCTTGCAATCAGCGGTGTGCAAATTACGCGTTTAGTATCAGAGAACTAACTCACGCAACACCCGGCGCTGCCATCTAACAGATGCGCTCATCACTCTGTGTAGCATCTACGATGCCACTCCTATGCTCTTAGGTTATCTCAGACATGCCCTAAGCAATGGGCTCATGTCAACCTCGGATTTTGTAGCTGCGTTCCTTCGCGCCGCACGGTCATCCCAGCTTCAAAATGGTTCAACCCTCGATGTGCTCTGTCGCACGGCATTGGATGTTCACTATACTTCTGGAATGCCACCGCTCGGCTCTCTTCTCCCCTCTCCAAGTTCCCAAATGGTCACACTAGCCATACTGAACGATGCACTAGCTTTCCTTCGTCAGGCCTACTCTCTCCCGCCTTCTGGCTTCCATTCTCTCTCGACGTCCGCCTCAGAGCTTATCACTTTGATTTTACCCTGCATTCCAGACGTTTTGCAAATGTCGACAACTCAAGCCATGATTTGTTTTAGAGACGCCAATGACTTGCTCCATTCCATGCGACTGCCTCCCGAAGTCCGTCAAGTGCTGGAGACCTTCGTGTTTTCCTTGAGTCTCCTTATCGGGGACGACGCCAAGGTTTCCCGTGAGGCACAGATTATACACACCCAACTTGCCCTCGGAAAGGGCGATATGCTGGGTTCTAACCTCGAAGCTGATTTTATTTCCTGCGGATTGCTACTGCAATCTCTCGTAAGCAACTCTGCCATTTCAGTGCTACCGCGCTGAGAACTTGTAAGATTGCGTCCCGGGCTGGCGACTACGGTGCCGGTAGTGGTTTAGAAGCTGTGGTACTGCTAACGGGTCTATTGCGATGGACATCCTTGGCTCCAAATGTCTTCTACACCCAGATGCTTCTGGCATCTTTGACCTGCGTTGCACAAAGCTCCCCAAAAGGTGTCCATGATGGATCCTTCTTCATGTGGAGAACGTTTGTCCTTGGACGTGTGAGGTACCTTGTCTACAGAAAACCCGATATGCTAAGCCGATACTTACCAGCTGCCTCGGCTCTTGCATAATCTTGAAAAAGGCTTGGAAGGTCATGGGACAGTTGAAGCGGACTGGGTGTGTCATTGCTGCGCTTGTAGGGTGACATCACCTCATCTTTCTGCAGCGGGCGGCAATGCATGCCGCAATCTCAGCAGTACTTCAGCGTTCTGATTTGCTATCGCGGTGTGATCATGTCCAAGCACAGGCCAAGACCAGGCAATTAAGTGATGAGGAAGCTGCTGGGTGGTGTTCCTCCTTTGAGATCTAGACATCAACTTACACACACTACAGTCCAGGCTCATTTATCAGAGATTTCATACAGCAGCTCTGTGGAGTTGGACTCATTGACCAGGCATTCGCAGTGAATGCTGATCCCACTCTCGCAAACGACCCTGGGACACGTCTTCAGGCTGAAGCTTTCGAGCACAACTGTACACTTGAGGTAAAGCAGTCACTCCCCATACAAGAGTATTATTTGATGTCGATTTCTCAGAGCTACCTCGAGTCAAGACTTACTATGGAACTTAGCGAGGAAGACACACGGACGTTACTGCATCGGATCCGTTTAGAACCTGGGAGTCATCACATCTTTGCTCAGGTGGTCCGCAAAGTGAGTGAATGAGATTGTCGATCCCTGAACAATCGGCGACGATTATCCATAGCGTTTCACATCCCATTCAAAAACTGGAGATCTGGAGATTCTGAGTCATCTCACTAAGATGCTCTATGCACATGACTTTGCCCTCGATATTCTATCTCTCCACATAAAGGTCACGGATCTCGTGTTCGAAGCACTGGAATTACTTCACGAGTATGATTGCGAAGCCATCGGTATGTGAACTTGCCAGCGACGTGGAACACACATTGAGCGACGTAAAGGCGATCCACAAACGGCTGTTAGCCATCTGGGGGATGTTGTACTATTCACCCAGATGGTATTGACCAAGTTTCAGGTCCGTACACTCATGCGTGTTTCTCGATCGTGGTCGAGTCGATGTTTTGTAGATTTCGGCGCCCTCGCTGAGGAGGGGCAATAAAGTGCTTCGCACAGATGTTCTACGTTCCTCACGAGCCTATCATCCGGAGGATCTCCCTCCTGATGTCAAAGCGGTGTTTACTGGCTGGTTTAAGGCTATATTTGACAGTAGCAGTGAGGGTATCGATGATACCATCCTCCGGTAACTCTAAGCATTCCTTCTATCACCGTGAAATCAAACCTGCATGCAGGTCGACGAAGCCGAAAACTCTGCTCCAAATGTCCCCGACACTATTTTCTCAAGCCTGCATTGCACGTCAGGAGGGACGTATAGACAACGACGACCTTCACAACGGAATCTCGTATTTCCTCGGCCCCCTTCTCAATTGGACACTTGTCGGCGTTGTTCATGCGATGCTCTTTGAAGTCCAGCAACGAGGGTGAGTTTTCGTGTCACACTTTCTTTGACTCTTTGTTTTAAGACGTGAGTGTGCAGATTTGCTGCCCCCCTTCAACTCGAGGTTCTTCAAAGTCTGCTGCTAGCATCAACTTGTCCTCATGTAATACTACGCCTCTGCAGTCCAAACATTCTCAAGATACTCTCTGGAAAGCGTACACAGATTGTCATTTCGAGTCTTCATTACGACATTGGTGCCATCAGATCTATTGCATTACAGACGCTGTCCGTCAAAGAGGAGGGTAAACGCGCTTATTTTGTATTGATCTTTTGGTGTTGTTGACCAGTTTGGGGTCAGGGACCGGCCAAGGACCTGAAGACACCTCATCCGCACCGCCAGACGCGTTCTTGGATTTTCCTAGGCGGGAGATCCGCGATGCTGTTGCGTTGGCACGGCAACATAAAGCGCCTCGTATTGACGTAGGTCGCTGTCTCACGATAACTACGCCCACGAAATTTCTGTTGCTGCTTTGGACTGAGCTGTGCGTTGCCGCCAGCCTCGGCGAGACGGAAACATGTCGTCGGATCATGACATTCGTGCTCGTCGTGCCATGTGCTGGTGTCCCACCACTCCTGCCTCTTTTCATGTACAATGTCCTCCCACAGCTGATTACCGCCATCGATCAGCAAGGAGGTGATACAAGTGTCCACACGGAACTCATGGCGACGATCATTGCTGGCGCGCTCTCTGGCGCGCTCCACCTCGAACGGGCACTACAGACCGTATGCAACGAGTCCACTACACCGTTGGGACAAGCAAGCGCCATGTTGGCAAGAAAACTAGCTGCAGACCTCCGTGCACGGAAGACAGTGTCGAGAGCGAGTAGGACAATTCTCGAACGTTTTGGGACATCGTCTCCATTTGCCGCAAACTTTCCAGTATTTATGACGTGATTAGAGTCTTTACAGTAAGCGATGGGGTCTATCTTCTGGAGCGACGTCATGTACATGCGCGCGGCTGTGAATGCTCAAGTGCTCATAGTTCATCTCATAACCATCTTATACCGCAGATGCAGGTGGAGCTGCTAACAGCGTCAAGCGGGGCCACAAAAAGTTTTTAGACAAGGACGTACGACAACAGGCGTTTTCCGAGGGATCGCAATTCTGGTCTGACGGGCAAAGAATGAGACAAGATGAATCCGTAGACATCTGGTAGATAATAATCCGTTTTAGTGGCTGTCCCGTCTTACAGAATCTGCTGGCTTACGGACCTTGAGCTGATCGTCAGGTATCACATGAGGGCTTGGTGTGTGGTATTCGGGCTGGATGGTGCTGGAATGGATTCCATGGTAGTGAAGAACTTTGCGGATCTCTACAGCGATTGGCATGAAGTCATGATTACGGGACGCCATCACATGCACTGATGCGACTATCTTGGATTCGGAGAGCTGCCAAATATGCAGCTCGTGGACCGAAAGCACGCCTTTGACTTTTAAAATCGATGCGCGCACTTCGTCGAGGGAAATTGTCGGCGGGACGCCCTGCAACAGGATGAAGGAAGCACTTTTTACTTGAGGCGGTGCGATGATGATTAGATTGCACGTTGATGAAGTAAAACGAAGGTAAACGTACCCAAAGGCAGTGCGGAGGAAAAGATTATCACCGTGATCACGAGGCTGATGAGTGGGTCAAAATAAAACTTGTATCTCCATGTCGTGAGCCATATTACAAGGCCAGTGGCGATGACGCCAACGTTACCGAGGGCATCGCTCACAACGTGCAACACCAAGGCCTGCATGTTCATGGAGCGGTGTACGTGATCATGACCAAGGCGTTCCGCGGACATTGGAGATGGCTGGGAGGAGCGCTCTGTCAGGAGAGGTGTCTCTTCGCTCGAACGGGGAGCAGCGAGCGTAGAGGATGCAATGTCCTGTGCGGTCTGCACAAGGGACGCGCGTGTGACGACGGGGTGTCCATAGAGTGACGAGGAGGACGTGGAGCGGTTGCGACAAGGCGCAGCATCGCTGCTGTCAGTTTGAGTGACGTGTATGCTGGCGGGTCGGGACGATGGGGCACTGCCCTTTTGTTCATGGGAATGGCCATGCTCTGTCAGGAATGGTGTTAGGTCGGCGATGGGACAGCCAAGGCGACCGTACCGTGGAAGAGAAATAAGCCGACGATATTGGACGCCAAGCCGAAAGATCCGACCAGCACAATCAGACGCGGGTTTGATATGTCTAACGAGAATTGAGCTGCGGACGTTGCCGGTATAAAGAACGATGCACACCAGGCGTGCTGAAGAAGCGTTCCAAGGCTTCCATAGTGATCGAGAAACAGAGCGCCAACAGGAAAACACCGTTGATGAGGGCGGCGAGGATCTCGGCTCTGTGCCAGCCGTAGGAGTAGCGGGAATCACTCGCATTCTGGCTGGAGAGCTAATGTGGGACGCCGTGAGGCAAGTCGCGACGGAGGGACAAGTGCATGACAGACCCTGATAGCATAGAGAGCTACGATCAAGCTCATGACGTCGCTGAAAGAAAGCGAGGTGAGTCGAGAAGAATGGAAAGTGGACGGAGAGACATGCTTGAGCATATGAAAGCTGTCGGCGACGAGGGCAAGCGAGCCGACGGCATAGCCTAAGGAGATTAGAATGGAATGGGAACGGGGAGGCTGCCACACACCGACGATGAGTTCTATGAAGAAGAAGACGACATCTATGGCGAGCAAGAGCGTTATCCGCGCTGAACGAGAGAGCGCCATGGCGGGAGGAGGAGGAGAAGCAGGAACAGGCCACTCCTGCACCGCTTAGTCAGCGTTACAGCGTCCCCCCCCTTCTGGCCAACAACCAGCACCACACTGAAAAAAAAAGAATGGCGTCTGCCCCGTCGATGGCCGCAGCCCTGGCTGCATCGTTGCCAGCACCTGCCTCTGCACCCGCACCCGCTGCGCCAACATATGAGGCCATCCCACCCTCGATGTCTACCGTCATCGACATCGAGGCAGAGATACCGCTCAGTTGCGTACAGTTGGATGCTCTGGTGCACCCGTTCATATCCGCCGTGTTTGATTGCGCGCTGACGGCGGGGTCGTAGGTTGTCACGAAGATGGTACAGCACAGTCGCGAGGCACCGTCCGCATCTGCGCACGGGCTTTTGCTCGGGCTTGACCTGGATGGCATCCTTGAGGTGTCCAACAGCTTTCCATTACCGAGTCACACGAGCGAGGAAGATGACAAATCATCCAAGTCTATTGGTGGGTGTTCAGAGACATGATTCGATCGAGGGTGGCACCAACATGTGGATGTCAGCGCGATACCAGGCATCGATGTTGCGATCGCTCAAGGAAGTGCAGGGAGACGACAGCGTCGTCGGGTTCTACCAAGCCACGACGCTGGGTGCCTTTTTTAATCAGACGCTGGTGGACACACAGGCGATACATCAGGAGAGGCTAAGGCACGGGGGTGTGGTGATCGTGCACGGTGATTTCATTTCTCGTGCTGGGCAACTGGCAGAGCCTGATAGGGCGGACAGACGTATCGCAGACAGCGCGGGGGAACGCGTCATTCAAGGCGTTCCGCTTGACGCCGTCGTTTATGGACGCGTACAAGAAGGGGAGCTTTAGCTCGTCAAGGTAGGGTCATCTGCGCTGCGGATGCGGAACGGCGGGCTGATGGACTGCAGCCTGATGACGCACCGACTGATGTTCTCGTGCATCCTCGAGGAAATTCCGCTGAGGATCCGGACGAACGCGCTGGCAAGCGCGTTCTTGCAGAACGTCGCGGGGCCGACGGGGTTCGGAGGGACGGGGAGCGTGCTGGATCTGGGACGGTCTGGGGTGTCGCGGAGCCTGGAGCTGGTGTCAGAGGCGATTGACAGTTACAGAACGGAAGACGGGAACGTGGCGTATCTGACGAGGCAGATCGCGAGGGAGAAGCTGCGGGCGGAGACGTACGTTGGGAAGCGGAAGGAGGAGAACGCCCAGCGGGTTGCGCAGGGGCTGAGTCCGCTTCCGGAGGAGGACGTGGGGCGGCTGTTCAAGATACCAGCTGAGCCCGGTCGCCTGGAGAGCATGCTCCTGCTCGGCCAGGTGGATGCATACGCGAAGAGCATCGAGTCCCTCGCCGCCGTCCGTCTCGTCCAAATGTACTCCGCCCGGGCACCCAACTAGCCATATCCGGACAAAACATTTATATTTTATTAATTTACGGGTTCCCGCGAGTATATAAGCCCCTCCTCTCTGCCCTCTCCCTCCTCCCCCTCCCTCCCCAGCCATGGCCGCGCTCCTCCGCCTCTTCCTCGCCCTCGCCCTCGCCCTCGCCACCGCCGTCCTCGCCTCCCCCCACGCCTCCCGCAACGTCTACGCCCGCCCCCACCGCGCCATCGCCCCCGTCCCGCTCCCCGATGTCCACGTCGACTCCCCCTCCCTGCCCCCACGGCGCAAACGCTCCCTCAACAAGCGCTGCGTGTCCCGTCCCGCCAATGCCACCACACATGCCACCGCACCTGCCACCACTGCCCCTGTCAACGTCGCACCCTTGCCCTCCTCGACCCCCTCCGCTCCCTCGTCAGCGCCCCCCAGCTACAGCCCCGCTCCCTCCACGCCAACTCCTTCCCCCACCCCCACCTCTAGCTCTCCAAGCCCTGCTCAAACATCGTCGTCCTCTGGCAATGGCAACGAGCCGAGCTACCTGAACGGTCCCCAGTCAGGCAGAGGTACGCTTTCTTCTTTCTATCCTCTCGATGGCCGCTTCACCCGTTCATGCCAGGCACTTGGTATTCCACTGGTCTTGGCGCATGCGGTGTCACCAATAATGACAATAACATCATCATCGCCGTCTCTGAGGACCTCTTCGACACCTACCCGTCAGTTTATTCCTCTCGTCCTGCCCACTCTGCTCACTCTCCCTCAGTGGCTACGATGGTGTCAACCCGAATACCAACCCGGTCTGCGGCCGGCAAGTCAGCATCACATGTGATTACTCTATTCATTTTTTTTTTTTTTGTCGCCCTTGACTCATCTTTTGTTCTCCAGGCATGGGCATAACGGTCGTTTCCACTGTGGAAGACAGGTGCACCGGGTGTAACGTGACCAGCATTGACATGTCTCCGAGTCTCTTCCAGCAGTTTGCCCCTCTCTCTGAGGGCGTTCTTGCCGTCACCTGGGAGTTCATTTGATTATTTGTTATTCACTAACACCTCGCACTCTGGCGCTGGTCGTCGGCTCTCCTTGTCGGAGAGTCCGGGCAAGTCCCGCGTAGCTGCCACACCCACGCGCATAATTGCGTGCTACAGCATAGATACCGTAGTTGATGGGCATTGTCTCACCTCTGTTGTCATGGCTTGCTCTGGTCAAGCGCATCTTTAAATGCTAGATGATTGTATTTGTCTTTTGTCGCTATGGAATGGCACGATTAATACGATTGCCTTTGGTGGAGATCATTTCCGCTGACATCGCCCGCTGAGACAGAAACGCTGTGGAGACCGGAAATGACGACCTCTCCGCGACTTACGAATAGTTGCCAAGTCTACATGCCGTGCCCACGCACTCCGAGAGAGGCAACGCGGTCTTGGAGTGTTTCGAACAAGCGTCCGCTGCTCTGTCTCGCCCTGTCCCAGTACCGCTCCTCTCGTGTGCCCTTGACAGCCCTGGATACCGCGTCGCAGAGCCCGTCACCCACCGTCCCGACGCGTGTCTGATCCGCGACAAGTAACGCACACACGTCCAACGCCAGACACCGGACATGCTGCGCAGAGGCCGGAATCTTGGTAAACGGTCCAAGAACTTGCCCTCGAACAGGGTGTGTGATCACGAAGAACGGCGTGAGACGCGAGCTCAACAAGGACATTTGCTGTGGGTCAGGGACATCAGCGCCCGGCATTCTTCCGCAGAAACGGGGGACGCACCTCGTGCTCCACGACGTGCGAGCCACGTTGGACGAGACGTAACAGCACCCCCAATATCACCTGAAAATCGATCGGATCAACGAGCTGTCGGCTGGCCCAGCCGAGCGCCGCTCACCTGCGTTGTCGCAGGATGGTCCGTCCCTGCCTCCCAAAGGGTTTTGGGCAGGTGTAGGACCCACTCCTGGAACTTGCGTCCTGCACCCGATTCACGAGGATCAAAGTGGCCAGCGTAGCCAGCTTCTTTCTCAAGCTAAGTCTCGGATGTGACCGACGAGTTTGGTCCGACACACAAGTAAGAACTCACCAACAAAAGTCGGCCGACAAACTCCACCGTCACTCGTTTCACCGCAGAACCGGAAGCAGTCCTCATAGCATGATCAAGAGTCGCCACCAACACCGAGGATGACTCCTCTTCCGGCCATTGTCCACTCTGCTGGTTCAGCAATGCCCAAATCGTCGGGAGAAGCGCTGTATACATTACAGCCGAGATGGGTCTCGGTAGCCGCGCTCCCGATCCGCCGTCTCCTTGAAGAAGCCCAATGACGTAGGATTTGACCAGATCAGCCCGCAGGCTGAGCGAGAAAGCGCTTTGGAGCCGCGACCGAGACTCGCGACGGGGTGCTCGACGACGATTTCCCCGGTGCACATCCCCAGCGCCTGATGGATGTGAGACGTGAACGAGCAACGACGTCAGTTCACAGTAGATCACACTGAGATCCTGAAACGCTTGTTCCACCTGCACTCCTGATGAGTTCATCTGGCCGGCAATGTCCGCCAAACGCTTGCCTTTGCTTCTCGATGCGCGGGGACAAACGGAAAGTAGCCAGTGACGTGATCGAGCAACGTCTTGAGCTCTTCACAAGGCGTGAGCAGGTCTGTTCCCTGATCCGTAGGTTCACAGAAATGCCAGCTGCATAGCACGCAGGCCCACGTACTGGATCAACGTTCTGGAGAATGGCACCGTACATGGTCCGAGTGATCTTGAACGCAGCCACGAGCATCTGGACTTCCGTTTCGGTCGGATTCGTACTTGGCGAGAAGACGACGGGTGCGCCGTCAAGAAACGTGGCAGTCAATGTCGGGTGAAGCGTTCGAGACAATCTCTAAAGGATTCACGGTCGACCACTGGATCATCCACAGGAAGATTGCCTACCATGATCAAGGGGACATCACCCAACGAACGTGAAGCATCATCCATTTCAGGGGAGAGATCTGACAGATTGCTCAAATCCCACGCGGGTTCGGGTTCTCCACACAGGAGTCGCGGATCGTAGGCAAAGTCTTCCTCGAAGGATTCAAACTCGGGATCCATATTCCAGGTCAAATGCTTGCCGTTCCCCCCATGGATCGAGAACCGAAACCTGCTTGCATGTTCCTCGTATAGCCGAACAGTCGCGAAAGAAGACCGTAAAAACCAGGTTGGTATTGGTGCCGTCGCTCGGTCAAGCCCTCTGTGTGATCCGTCCAGTGCAAAAGGCTGGGGATCTATTGCATGACTGAGAAAGGAAGAAAGGGACTGCAAGACCACCAGCTTGGACTATCAAGGTCAGATAGTGAGCAGGGTGGAAAGATTGGACAAATGCGGCTACCTGGCGTGAAAGTACCACAGCAGTGGTGGAAGCCGCCTGTGCCGGTTCTGGGCGGGGACAACATACGTCAGGACGATATTGTCAATCCACATAGACGAACCTTCAGCTCCACCGAATTTTGCTCCTGTACCAAGGATTCCAAGATAACCCTCTAAAACTTGCTTTCCGTGGCCATGCCCAGATTGGTTCCATCCACACACCACACTCCCTGGCACAGTGTCGAGAAGAAGATCCAAAAAGCGTACTGCATCTATTCGGATTTCGGGGAATATGTGCGTTTGCGCAGACGTAGCGAAAAGTAACAGCAATGGAAAGTGTGGAACCAGATCCTTCTGCGAAAAAAACGTCAAAATTGTAAATTGGTAGTAATACGGACACTCACTTTCTCAAGACGAGGGAAAGTCCATTCAAAGAATGAGAGTAATGTCTTGCGGACGCCAGCGTCCTGTAGATGCATCAGACAGGCAAAGCCAGATGTGGTTGGAGACATGCCTCATCGCCAATGAGACGCGCACAAGCACTAAGAAGAGGAGCGATCGAATGTTCCAACAGTCCGGGGTGATCCTGGAATAGTTCTCGGGCACTGAAGATGGCCTCTTTACGGGTCCTGGCACTGTAGTGTTTAAGGAGGGAAAGTATGTCGCCGAATGTCTGTCGCCGCTTATTGGTGGGTACACTGTCGTCCTTTTCGAGGGTGATACTCTGGGTTGGAAGGGCGATACCTACCTTGAAATGTTGAGCAAAAGGGAGGGAGAAAACGCGTTCACTCACTCCGTGCCTTGAAGGAGGTGTCTACGACATTAGAGGGCAGTTTCTTCCCCTTGCCAAGCCTCAATTTTGCTTTCTACGACCAGGATTCAGACGACAGAGACACGCATTGAACAGCGTTACCGAAAAGTCTGCGACTTTCTCTCTCCTCTTTCTGGAACTCTTTGGCATCGATGAGCGTAGCGGTAGAGTGTTGCTTATTGTAGTGACATGGTTCAACTCTAGTTTTGCACCGACATGTCTCATAGAGTACGTAGATCCAAGAAACAGGAAAGGGTTCAAGATAGCGTCAAGAATATTCCAATCACTGATCAGTCACGGAGAAGGGGAACCTCATAAAGTCCACTTTGAGATCCAAGCACAGCAACTCCAGGTTATCGGCGGTGTATCCCAAGACGTTGATAACGAATTTGGCTGGAGGGGGCATGAGTGAGAATAATGACCTGGTGTTTGGGGCGCAAACCTGGGGGAATCTCCTTTGGCAGCTTGACCGTGTGCGAAACAACGTAGTCGCCCGCCTGAACGGGACATTGAATGGTGGCATTGGCGGTACGACTAGGGATCGTCAGGGTGACGGTGACTATCCGCACGGGTGGCAGACTTACGCCTCTTTGCAGATATCAAACTGTTTATTCAACAGTCTAATGAGGCCGAGTTTGACGGTGACATCCGCATACGCGCCTTCCTGAAGGTGGCATCAGTTTGGACCGAACAAGGTAAGTGGGGGACAAACCTCGATGGGTACGAGCGCGGTGCCGTTCACGGTGACGGTGAGATCGTGACCGGGCTTTGGTGGATTGGGGGACAGTGTTATAGAATTTATCTCAACAGGGTCAAAGGGAAAGCCTGTCTTTTCGTCAGTGGTTCGTCTTTCGAGTCGGCCGGCGCATTATTCGCACCGCAATCGAAGTAGGACCAGCCCTCGAGAACATGGAGGGGCGTGCCGTTGAGGACCTGCTGTTCTGGGCTAGATCCTGCGAGCGCTGCACCTGCGCAGACAGCGAGCAGGGACAGTGGGAGAAAGCGGACCATGACTGAGGAGAGAGACACAGACGGTGAACAGTCCAAATATGCTCAGGGCGTGGGAATGACCTTCCAAATGCACCCGCAGCACTGCGGATGTCGTCCTTGTCCTCCTCCAGCCATGAAGGCACGAGAGTATTGTTGTTGCGCGATCCCTCTCGTTCATGCGGGCATATATACCACCCTCGCTGAACAGTTTGTCGTCGCCATCGTCGCCGGAACACTCTCGGTCGCCACCCCCTCCAGTAGGCACATTTCCCCCTCTCCTGTCCGCAGTCTCATTCACCCATGCCTCCCAAGTCGTCGGTGCTGCAACGCCGTCGTTTGCTCCTGCACTCTTTGCGGTATTCTGTTATGTAGCAGCTGCAGTCCAGATCCTGGGCTTCCTCGGTGTCGCACAAGTAAGTGCCAGCCCTCGTCCTCCCACTCTCACTGCGTCTCACAGAAACAGGAAAAACCTATCATGTATCGTAGATATGTCACCCTTCACACGGGAGCGTCTATCGCAGTGTTTGCCATTGCTGCCGTCTGGATAATCATATCTGCCACTCGTCACTCCACTGCCCAGTCAAACTGCGAGGTCGCCTACTTTGCAACTAGCACCAGCCCTTCGTCAGAGGGCCGTACCCTTTGTGATATATTCACGTGGGTCGATGTTGGTCTGATGGCGGGCGCTTGGGTCTTCTTTGCCCTTGTCCAAGTAAGTGTCGAGGCAGTCGACGTTGCGATCACATACTCACCACCTCCAGACCTATCTTCTCTTCGTCGTGTCGTCATATGGTGCCTCCCAACGACAGGACCACGAAAAGTACGATGTACTCAATGATTCGACCAGACCACTGACGAATGACATCCCGATGGCTGATCGGGGTGATCCCTGGGACTCTAGAGCATCTTACGAGCTCGACGAGGCGCGTGGTCGCGGACACGCGAGGGAAGACAGCTCAGGGTCCACTGTCGTTGGCGCGCCATCACAGAAGGAAGGTCGCGTCGGCCATGATGCCTACGCGTCACGGCCCCATTATGATGGCTATTAAGGTTGATACCTCATGGGTTGGCAAATCGCTTCATTCAAGCTTACTCGCTTATGTTTCAAACTCTAGATGGAGATCTAGCACATAGTTGGATCACCTCGTGGCTCCCGGAGCCCTTGTATCGTTAATGTTACTACCTCTGTGTAGCCGACAGAAACCACATTTACGGACGAGTTGATATATTTGACATGTTCCCTCACTGTCCTTGCATAGTCGTGTCTTGACGTTCATGTGCAATACTTGCAGCTTGAGCGTCTGGAAGTTTTCCTAACGCCGCGAGTGAGGTGGGATAAGCAAGCAACGATGAGGAGAGGGCCAAGGCAGTCGCTGGGCAAGGTCGTGCGAGATGAGCAGCAATGTCAATGAGGACTGGGCATGCGGGCAGAGGAGTGCAAACACGGCGGGTCCGCATCGCTGGCGACGTAGCTAGGCCGGCCATCTGGAGACCTGCGAGGTCGTATACTGACTGCAGGCGTGCATCCTGGCCTCGCCGCACCAACGTGGATCGACCGCGTTAGGAGCGCAACAATTACAGACCGTCGTCAACGTGGCCTGGCTGAAACTCGTCCTTGGACAACAAAACCAGCCCCCCCACGGGAGATTCCCATCGTCCCATGCCCGCACCAACCCACGACCCCTACGAGGTCTGCCTCGACTTCACCAACGACACCCACGACTGCGCTTCCATCCAGCTCCTCCGCGACTATGGCCGGTCTTCCAGCGCCATCCTCCTCCTCCATCCCGGCGAGAGTGTCACCCTCGTCCTCGACGCCGGCTCGCTCTACAGGTACGCCCTCAAATCGCGCACGAGGGTCGCCAACGTCAGGTGCGCCTCGTCTCCCCCACCACCCCCACCCCCACCCCGTTGAGCCCTCTGCAGTGCCCGGAGTTGGAGAGACATACGATGCGACATATCGCAGCTCTTTGCGGGTGCCGCATCCTCCCGCACATCGCAGTGTGCGTCTCCATCCCCACAATGTAATGGGGTCACAGTCGACCGGGTTTGGCGTGACTATCGCTTCAATGTTTGGAACGACTCTGTGCGTCCTCTTGCATGCATATTCGTCTATCTCACCGATCCCTTCATCCCCCAGTGAGTCCCCCCACAATCGTATACCCCCAAGACGCACGCCGTCATACTCTACTAGCGCCAGCGACAGAACGCAGGTCGTTCTGCTGACCGATAATCAATTGCACTCAACATAATGCGTAACATAAAACTTATTTCTTATTCACTCACGTCTGTGTACATGGTGTCGAGCCATACCAGGCGGGGTGAAAGGCCCGTTGACAACACTCTTGGACATGTAACACTATTGCTTGCTTGATGTCAGATCTGGTCTGTGCTACGTCCACTTCACAACCCTGTATCTTTTCATGTGCTTGTCATTGTCCCCGTCGTTACTGTCGAGTCTCCTTGCAGAACTCCATTAATTATTACTGCTCGCTGTCCGAGAGAAAACAATGGAAGAATGCCAATCACTAGTGTAATGACATTGCATCGTGCGTGGGCATGCCATCGTACCAATTCACGAAAGCCGCAAATTCTCCACAGTATAAGATGAAGGTCGAGGCAGGCCGTGTTTGGCAGAACGTAACTGACCCCTGGGGAGCCTGCCCGTCCGTGTGAGTGCACCCCTGGCAAGTTGGCCAGCGGGCCGAACTTCTCCAAGAGCCGCGGACCCTGCATGCAGAGTTGTCTTGGGAAATATTGCGCTATAGGGTCCTTTGGCATTCTGTGCTCTCGAATTCTCGGCCACCTGTGTTCTGTGCTGCAGTATCGGTTTAGCAAGAAGGGACTCCTGAAAGATGTCTAAACATCGTAATTAGATATAGAGTTCGACGCACTCACAACGTGCGCAGTTGCTTTCTGGCTGATCTTGGCGAGGGCCTCGTCTCCCCGATATCTCAACACCTTCTGGAGGTTTCTTCGCGTCACGGACCGTAGCTGACCCTTGTCGGATACCTTTAACTGGAGTTCATCGGAGAGAGAGGAATGGGCGTCAGCAACCCCGTCGTTGAGCACGCCCCTTGGCGTGTTCCAGCGCAACTTGTTCGTGAGCAGCTCCCGACCCACAGCGCGCGCTGTCATCTCAAATTTAAAATCTCTTGGGTTGTCGACTAATTCTAGGAGTGCCATAGGCGCGTTGTCGCCCTTCCTGTTGTCGATCTGGACAATACGGGTATAACCACCCGGGCGTTCCTTGTATCTCTGCGCGAACGTAGAAAAAAGTTTTGGCAAGACCTGGGGCTTGAGGAGGAAGCCTTGGGCACGTCGATAGGAAGTTTCGTTCCCTTTCTTCCCGAGCGTGATGATCTACCCGCAGAGTCAGACAGATGGGAAGTGGGTGAAAGATGCCGTGCCTTGTCTGCCAGTCTCGCGGTATCCTTGGCCTTTGGAAGGGTGGTCCGGATCTGTTCATGCTCGAACAACGACGTGACAAGGTTTCTGGGTGTGTAGCGTGAGTGTTGAAACAAAAAGAAGCAAATATGCCGCGCGCACCGAAGCATCAAATTGCGATGGGAGGACGTCCTCGAGAATTTTCGAAACGCGACACCATGCTTCATCTTGGTTGCATTCAAGGATGCTCAGCTCACGTGACCCGAGGCGAAGGATTCGAATAACCTCGGCAAAATCCGGACGATACAACGCCTTGCCATCGTGTCAGACGCGTTCACACCAAAATGTCGTTCGCTCGTATAACGCTCCGCAGTCTCTCTCGTGCTCGGCCGACCTTTGCTGTCTCCAAGTTGTCTGCATACAGACTGCACCGCGCAAACTTCTCCGATGCAGCAGGACCATCCAAGGAAGACATTCAGTCCAGAATATTCGACGTCCTCAAGGGCTTCGAGAAAGTCGACCCCTCCAAGGTAACACTCTGAATGCATGTCATTTTTTCCTCGGACGTTTACATATTGACTAGGTCTCGACGTCGGCTTCCTTTGCCAATGACCTTTGTCTTGACAGTCTGGATGCGGTTGAAGTCGTCATGGCCATAGAAGAGGTTCGCATCATGTCGCTCCTCTGACGATGCAGCCCTTCATTTGTCTCCCATAGGAGTTTGCTATCGAGATTCCGGACGCCGAAGCTGACGAAATCAAGACTGTTCAGCAGGGTCAGCCTCCTTTATTGCTTGTCCAGTCCCTTGGTACTCATGCTCTCGTCTCTGTTAGCCATCGACTATATCGCAAAAACTCCTGAAGGTTGGTCTACTTCGCCTTTCACGTTCCAGATTGTTCACCATCCTTCTTTAGCTCACTGAGGGAACATACAACGCTCTTTGTCCACTTGTCATTCTGTACTCGGCATCAATATAACACCTCTCTTTACTTGGGCTGAGTAATTCTGATCGGACGCCGTTCAGTGTCCATTATTTTGAGTGGAGTGGTCACTTGCTCCAGTGATTAACCCCATTTGGATTTGGATGCATGAGATACTGTATGCGATGCAGGCAGCTGAGCGATACTCGAGTGGTCCCTCATGTCATCATCCAAAACCTTCATTGTCGACAAGCCACTTGTCAAAGTTGGGTGTACCCTCGGTGAAGGTTTGGGCATGCTAACCAGCTAGCTCCGCCGTTGACAAGCTTTCAATAGCCCCACTTTATGATCCCGACACGCAGGTCCTCCACTTTGTGGATATATGTGAGAACAAGGTAAGACAGCAGGTTTTTCCGTCCAGTGGCAGGCTTTTCGACCCCTGAAAAGGTCTTTCATCTAGATACCAGAACTCTGGTATTGAGTGTGGAGACGTATGATGAACCAGTTACATGTCTCGCCTTGAGGAGCAATGGAGAAGGGGTGAGTGGGCTTTGTGGACATTCCCTCGCGAGAGCCTCGCTGCTATCAACGTCTAGCTCGCCTGTATGACGGCCAGTGGTTTTGCGGTGCTGGGCAGAGGATCAAGGTTGCACCATCTCTGTAAACCATTACCCGAACACCACGCTCCATACGTGAGATTCAACGATGGGGCGTGCGACAGCAATGGGCGTTTTTTTGCCGGGTCTATCCATTCCAAAGATCAGAACATCCCTGGTCAGCTTTGGATGTACGACCCAGACACGTCCGAATGCAAAATTGTGGATGAAGGACCCTTTACGGTCAGCAGTATGCCTCTCCCACCGGAGTAAAAGCCTACTCGCAGTGTATAGGACTCAAATGGACTTGGTTGGAGCCCCGACGGGAAGACCATGTAAGCACGAAGTCGGCTTTGGTGTCCGAGCGTGTCTCGAGGGATTCCAGGTACTTTACGGACTCCCTCACTAATCTTATCTACGCCTACGATTTCGACGACGGAAAGTTGTCGAATCGGAGGATTGTTGTTGACGCGATCGCCCGAGGATTGCCAGAAAAGACCTTTTGTGACGGCCTGTGTATTGACGAAGAGGGCTACATATGGAGTGCAAGGTTCGTCGCACAGTTGACCCTAGAACACGTTACATATAATTGGATGACTCGTGACAGGTGGGGAGGTTCTCGAATCGTCCGATTTTCTCCTCAGGGAGACATTGATGCCGAGATACACTTCCCTACTGCTCTCAACGTGACTGCGTGCTGCTTTGGAGGTGGGTATTCAGCCTTGGTCTTGGAGACCCGTTGTCATTCTGTTGTATAGGAACTAACGAGGATCAGCTATACGTAACGACTGCTCATTGCGGTGCCGTTGGGGGAGACAGCAACCTGCAGGATAAATACCCTGATTCCGGTCACCTCTTTGTGGTGGATTTGTCGGGTAACTTCAAAGGGGGCCCATGGCGATACCCTTTCAGAGGATAACATGGCTGATTTACTCCACGAAATCGCGTGATGAGGCACCTCGCTAGAATGGTTTTGGCATCTCGACAGACGCGCGTGGGCGGACTACAGGAGGCTCAACGTTGCGCTGTGGGATGTGAATAAGTATCTAGTTTGTTCTGTTGAGAGGAGACCGGTCGAGTCGGGGACTTCCGAGACAACTGCACAGTTTTTGTCATGGTGGCTGTCTATCGCACATTCCCACATTCCCCAACGACCTCAAGATCTCAAGGTAAGCGGGGTCCGACGTCCTAGCCATTGAGCGCCGCTAACCTCACTTGTTCATAGGCGAGTACACTTGGATCCGTGTCTTGCGCGCTCCCGGT
>JBBPUK010000077.1:19002-34279 GCA_038094635.1 Tylopilus cervinicoccineus | reverse complement strand
CTAGCTGTCTCCACAAACGGTCTTTTCCAGCTGGCTGGACGTGGTCCCTGGTTTTGACCATGTGCAATGATGCTAGGCTCAACCTTTTCTTGGAGAACAGAGAGAAGAGACCTAGTTCCACTCGAGAATTTTCCAGCGACTATCAACGACAGATTATGAGGAACGTAATAAGTGCTGTGATATTGCCGAACTGTAATGTAGGTATAAGTGTGGTGTAAATCAGTCAACAAAGGGTTACTTTGTTCCACGGTGAGCACACGCAGGGCTTCCATCAGGCCACCAGTTTCACTGCGGTAAGCACTCCCAGGAGGGTACAAAATACGTTGGGATCTAAAAGGAGTATTAGCACTGACCAAATCGCCGAGGGATCAACATTGTAACGCTGACCGGAGGGCCATCAGATCGCCAGAGGTGTTCTCGCGCCCTTGCATCTCGCTGTACACTACACCGGCGTCCTCGCCATTTGCATTGATGTGGTGAACCTACGAGTGCTGTGAGAGGGGGTTCTTGCCGAGTTCAACGAGCTTATTGCACCTCTGTTATGAAAGCAGCTTTGGACATCGTTGGATACAATATGTGATCAAGGTATACTGGCAGGAGCTGTAGAAATCCCTGTTCTCCGGCTGTTGAAGCGGTGTAGACTGAGTGGAAGTAGAGATGAGACGAGATGAGACTAGAGCACGACCTTACTCGCCTGTATGATCGTTATCCGTCCAAGCGTTTGTGCCATCAGAGAAACCACGGTTAGCGAGATGGTCTATGATGCCTTTATATGGGTACTTCTCGGAGCCCATAAAGACCAAGCTGGCGAGATTCCCTCGAAAATAGAAATTTGATAAGTGAACAGACGACTCACTGTTCCAGGGTGTGAGGACAACCGCTGTCATTGAAGACTGGGAAAGTGAGAAGGGGGGAGCAACCAGAACGAAAGCGAGAGAACATACTCTCTGTTGCAACAACAAAGTATCCATTGATGAGTGGGGCTAGAAAGGGGTTCAGAGGTGTGAGAGAAGACTCGACAGAGGCACACACCCTCGTAGTCTAGGTGAACGAGTGTCAAGCCAGTGGTACGGCTCCGCCATTTTGAGATGACCACATCGATATAGTCTAGGCGGAAATGCTGTACAAGATCGAAGTTGCCAAAAGCCGTGAAGGGGTCATCTGGGATGGCTGAACGATCCTGGAATGGTGCCATGGACGCGAAAGGCCTTGACCGAGTGGGCAGGAGGCTGCTTGGCCGACGAGGACAATTGGCGAGACGGAGAAAGGTGTTCTTGTTAGCACGACGAAGGACGGTCGTCGTCGCAAGGCGCGCTGTGGAGAACAGCCTGAGCATGTCACGCACGGGATGCGTGTGCGTTCAGCCAGTCTCGCTGTGGTCTTACATCATCTCGCCATGGGTTATGAGCCCACCCCAGAGCAGAGCGCACAGGCTCAAGCAAAACGCCTCCAGCGTCTCGAGCAGAAAAAACAGTCAAAACCCACTCGAGGCGAGCCCTGCTTCCTCGCGAGACCATGGATACAGCTCCACCCGCTCGACCAGCTCCAAACCCGCACAGTCACCGTCATGACATGGAATGTCCGTACTCACATCCCCTTGCAGCTGTTCACTCAAATATCCTCGTAGTTGCTCGCGCAGTGTCTCGTCCGTGCGTCGAGTCAATATCCATCCTTATTGTCAAGTCCCAATTGAACCGCAGGCTCGGAGCTCTTCCCAACCAGTGGCAAAGCCCGTAAAGCGTGTCAAAGGGTGCCAATGCTTCATGCAGAGATACTCTCTCACGACGCCGATATCCTGTGTATGCAAGTCTGTCGAATGCGATCATCCCCTTGTGCCTGGTCTGATCAATTTCAGGAGGTCGATATGTTGGACAAGCTCCTTCCTGCGCTCGATCTCGCTGGGTACGCTTACTCTTATGCGAGTGGTGCGGACAAACTCCATGGGTGTCTCGTTGCTTACAAGAAGACGATATTTCGGGGCATTCATATGACCAAGATAGAGTATGATAACTTGCAAGTAAGAAGCAATCCCGAACTGAGTACACAGGCCCGCATTGGATCAAGCCATCGAACCAAGAACATCGCAAACATCGTGGCGCTTCAAACTATAAGTCTAGGATTGGAAGTGCATGGTTTCATCATCGCAACGACCCACCTATTCTGGCATCCAGCGTTTGTGAACAGCCACCCTTTTCAATGCCTCCTCTAACGATATCCCTCGTTTAGCTATACGTACGAAAGAGTGAGGTAAATTAAATCACCACCTTGTTGCGCTCATAAAACCCAAAATTGGCCACAGGCAAGTAGGTCTTTTGGTTCGTGAAGTCATCGCATTTCAAGAACTCTGGGAACTCGGAGACTGGCCTTGTATCATAGCGGGTGGTAAAAACTTTCGAAAACCCCAACTCCCTTTTGATCCAGCCTTTGAACAGACTTTAATTTCCCTCCCGATGACCCCGCGTACTCCTTGCTAGTTGGTCAGCCGCTGTCCCTCGAACAGAAAGAACGACTTCAAGTCTCTCGTGTGGTGCACGTCTCTATAGACCCTACTGTTCCTATCCCTCCCGCAAAAGAGGCAGACGAAGGGTGCGGTGAGAAAGAAGCCGATCCTGATAAGGTCATTCGAAACTCGAGAGATTCCAACCCCTCCGATGGTTTGTTATCCGACACCGAGCTGTCTGCCTTTGTGGAGCATCGCTTGCGCAGTGCATATGACGAGGGACAGCGGTCATCACTTCTACAAGGAAATGCTGTCGCGACATACGGTGTCAGAAAACTCCTGCCAGCAGAAAAAGCTGGCGCCTGTGAACCAATGTGGACCAGCTTCACGCATCATTGGAAATCGACTCTAGGTGATTACCCAGTGAAGGCTCGTCGAAATTTATTGTAGCTTACAATATACTAGATTACATTTTCATTCTAGATGGCCCCGGAAATAAAACACAAGTGACGGGTTACCTCCAACCCCATCGCACAGAAGATGTCGAGCCGGGCTTGCCTCAGATCAGAATATGTGGTAGTGATCACTTTTCGCTTCGCGTTCAGCTTGCGACGTTATCTGTCACGTTAGAATGAAGCTAGAACATCTCGGGCCTAGTGGGATATCCAAAGTACACAAACCGTCGTTTCTATCTGTGGCACGAATGGAAAGAAGCAGGGTAGAAATCATAGTTAACTAACTGTAAGGTGATCCCAGTGAAACATGCATGTGCAAATATCCTAGACCAGCTTGGATTGACTTTGTCGTTACGCGGCTCTGTCAGAGCCTGCCAGCAGATTCCTGAAAAGCCCACTCGCAGAGTCTTCATTCCGTAGCTGAATCATGTAGATGATACCTGTTCGCGCACCCCTGGCATCACTCAGCTCGATTGCTACGCCCGTTTTGCCCACCCTTTCAACTCCATCCGTCAAAACAATTGTTGAAATAAGAATCGATCTTTCTTTGCTACCTGCCTCCACAACCAGTTGCTTGACATTCGTGGGCTCCTGGCGATACAGAGTCAAATTTGCCGAGCCTAACGACTTCCACTGTGCGTGATGTTGCTGATGGAATACCTTGCACTTCATTTGAGCCGCGACGACAGATCGCACGGGTCCAAATGGTTTGCGTTCTTCAATTGGCGACGTGGGAGGACTCGGGTCTAAAATTGAGGGTTCCGAAACCGAGTTAGCCCTTGATCCCATTTGCATCGATGGGAGAAGTGTTCTCGACATAGGCATGTTCAGGGACCCCATCGAGTCCTTACGTTGGGTGTGCGGGCGGTGTGGCATGGGTAGACCGTCAGGTAATAAGGGCACGGGAGGTGGTAAGGCTTGATTAGGTTGATATTGTGAATGCAACGACCGCGATGATAGGGATTTCTGGAGCCTGTGGGCAGGTTGTTCACCGGGGCGAGACGTTACTGGAAGGTTGCATGGATGTGAAGAGAATGTTTGCCCATTAGGGTGTGGATCAGGTTTGGGATTAGGAGCAGCGCTAAAGTTTGGGTAGTTCGGTCTGTGCGGAAGAAGCTGCACGGAAGACTTGTGCTCTGGTATTCGTTGGCGAAGCGAGTGCATGGAAGCGTGATGCCTTAGAGTCGGATTTTGCGAAGCGGGGTTCTGCACAGTCTGCGGTGAATACACACCATTTAGTCCTCCAGGAAGATCTGATGTGGTCATCATGGAAGGCGGTGACTGCGGTTGAATGCTCGCACTCCGTACAGGAGGGACAAATGAGAAGGGTTGAACATTGGTGGCGTGCTCCGCTGAGGATCTACGTGGCAAATACATCTGGCTTTGACTGTGTGACGTAGGACCCCACTCTTCATTTCTAGGCGAGACGGGACTGCTCAGGGAGCTGTTAACTACATCGCATTGGGAGTTCTGAAACGTCTCTAGTTGAGCGAGAACCACGTTTTGCTGCTCTGGGGGAGTTCGTGAGAGAGAAGTGATAGTCGAACCATCCTTTCCCTTAGCCGAAGAGATCGATCGGGTCCTGTCGATACTGGAAGTGGCGTCGTGGATCCACTCGGATTCAGAGTTGGCTGGTCGGGGATGAGAAAGTAACCGAGGGTTGGGAGCTCGTTCGGGTCGTTCCCTTAAGGAACCGCCAGACGTTTTGAGGTCAGTAGCTGGTGATTGAGGAGGGTTACCAATGGGAAGCATTGGTACGGGCTCTTGCGCAGCTCTCGAGACTAGGTCAACGAGTGAGAAAAGCGACGTCCAGAATACATAAGTCTCTTACTCGTTTTTGCAAACGATATACATTCTTGAAATTCACTAAGAATTCGGTCTCGTTTGAGTCGAGAGCCAACTTCCAGAAGTAGTGTCTCTTTACGCATGATTAAGACTTGCACGGCATTTTCTATGAATGTTATCAGGAACACGAACTTGAAGACAGTAGCCTAACTAACCTCTCCCAGGCACCCCAGCTACACTGAGAACTTTACCAGAAAGTGGAGGATAGCACAGACGCATATCTTGCCCATTTTCCTGTTTAGCCGTTCTCTCTTCTTGCGTCAACTCTTCGCACAGAAGAAAGAGATCCGACAAAATGTGAATATGTCCATGACGATGGATAACTTCTACTCCTGTTGCCTTGGGAGTAAATCGTACAAGTACCTTCGCTGAAAAACGTAACTCGCGAACGTAAGGAAGGTTCGGGGGTGCTATTTGCAGTCGAATTTGCTGGAGATATGATAAGTCGGCAACGTATGTAATGCTGTATCACAAACCTTTGGTTGCATTGTAAAAATGTCGAGTGTGTTTTCAGTTGTTAAGCGCCTCTCGAGATCTTGGATGGGCGACGATAAACTTTGAGAGGACCCTCGGCTTACCGAAGTTAGGGCCGTCTCTTGCGAAAGGCGTTCACTGAGGACATATATAAGAAATCTGAGCATTTCTAAGACTAAGGCTCACTCTCTGGAGAAACTACCCCGCATAGACGGCGTAGCGCTTGCAGGATCTGCATCAAAGTGTCCAGAGAGCAGACCACCGCCTCCCATCGATTCGTTCGTGGATGAAACCATGGGTATCACGATACTCAAGTTCGTATCCATGCTTACGTGGGGAGGGTGTGATACCTGCGGCAGTCGAGGGGAGCTAACAGTAAAGCTGGCCCTCTCGTCCAGAGTCACTAGGACACCATCCAACTTCACCAGGGCCCCTGTTAACAGCTTGTGATCACTCCTTCCGGGAGTCATACTCTTGAGCAATCTGCTGTATAGCTTCTTATAATACTGTAGGCGTCCCTTTGGCAGTAAAAAAAGTGCATCTAGGGTCCAAAGAGAAGAATCCAGTAAGTGTGTGGGTTGCAGTAACGTGGATGGCGGAGGATTGGACTGTGAGAAGGCTTGCAGGACGGTAGGAAGCTTCGAGTTTGACTTGACGGGCTCCCAGTCATCGAAGCCGATGCAGTACCTATTGGCGTATATCGTGTACGGTTGCTCTAATTCGTCGATCTTCCCGGATATGAGGACGGATTTTTGGACCGAATTATATGCCTACCCAGCGCATTAAGAGATCACCAAGGGCCTTCGGAGAGGATGGATTTTCGCCGATCTCCTTGAGTCTCTACAAGAAATCAGATATGTTAAAATCAGGTCAGGTAGGATGAATGTCTCACTGTCAAGAGTGTGCGATTGGTCTTGTATACCCCCTCCACACTTCGAAACATGAGGTCGAGTTGGGGCGGGGGGAGATTTGATCGTGACCAGGCAGCAGCGACATTCTGTGGAACGACAGATAAAACAGGATATGGAGCAGGGACGGCGAGAGACGCACTCGGATTATCCCAGTGAGAATCTGCACATATGCTTTCTCACTCTCTATGAGATCGGTCAATGGGTTGTATTTCCTGGTCTTCTCGACCGGGGAGGGAACGGGGGATGATGATGCTAAAGACAAGGGGATGTCGAGGCCTGAGATAGAAGTTAGAGGCAGGGACCGGGAAGCAGAAGGTACTGTGGGTGGACACCCAAGGACGACGTGGTCAGTAGCGTACCATCCGTGTACTCGTTCCTGTCCTGGCCTTTCGGTGGCAGCGCCGGTGGTCCTGCCGTATTCTCCTCGCCGGACACGCCCAAGGACCTTGTCGCGGTCATCGTGTGCGCCACGCTCATTGCAGCCGACGGTAACGATGCTCAAGGTACGGACGGACGTGTATTACTCCAGACCGTGGAACGCACGCCACCGTTCAACCGTGACCATCAATGTCCTACCTGAGTACCGTCACATGGCTACACAAAACCTTTACCACTCGTCAACGGACTGTAGAGCTTTTACGACCCGAGCTGGATGAACATGTCCTATCTCCACATGACTACGAGTTGGCAACCAGGTTCCTGCCTGGTCCCAGTATGGACTGGCATGTGAGTACTAGCATACTAGGTCCCTCCAAATGTTGCAAGCACTGTCTACATCCGTGTTGATGACACTCTTCGACACAGCTTGTGTATGGTGCGGGAACGTCCGCCGCGGTGTATGGCTATGGTTCTTATTTTGCCCGACCAAAGTGGAACATATGGCGGCTCCGTCTTGGGTCTGTGGCAGCCTTTCTCGTCGGATCGACATATGGCACATTCAGGCAATTCCTGCTTCACTACCGGTTTGCCAACTCTCTGGATAACCCCCAGGGCTTCATCTTAGCACTGAACCATGTCGACGAGAGACTCGGCGGAAGTGGACAGATAGGCTTCGCATTTAGCGAGGTGCTCGCAAAGAAGCCAGAGCTCAAGGCTGACCTCGACCGCATGAGTCATCAGCAAGTTGCAGACATGATTTCCGAGGAAAGCTGGGCTCGAGACCAGAGCAACGTTGGTGGGCTCATTATTATCCCAGTCGTGCGCGCAGGAGCATCTCACATGCTGGTAGATGCCGATGTCTCCAAGTCAGACCCAAGCCAACTCAAGACTAGGTGGGATGAGCTCAGAACTGCCGACTCACGCAGTGCTGGCCAGTCGTCCTGGGACGCCATCCGACAGCGCCACGAACATGGCAGGCTTCCTAGTTCTAGCGGACCTCTTAGCGATAGCTCACCCAGTACCGAAGCGGACGAACGGGCGATCGCACAGGCCAAGTTTGATGCTCTATTGGAAGCTGAGAGGCGCAGAGGACAGTCTCAAGGTGACTGAGCACGAGTCCACTACGATGCTATGCCGCTGCTGTATGTGGCTAGTCATCTGCATGACAAACCGGGACGATTCAATCTGCCTTCACACATGTAGTGTAATACATATCAATGAAATCAACGGTAGTACAGTAAGTCATCCCGAGCGACTCCAGGCTGTGCAGTTTCAGCGTGCATTTCGTTCAGAAGGGACGACGTGGTAGGCGCAGGGACGACAAAAAACGCGGCTGATCCTGAGTACGCCTCTAATCCGCCATCAAAAGATTGGCCCAGTGAATTTGGATTGGGAAGAGGCGCCATAGGTATGTCGTTCAGAGGAAGGGCCAGCGAAGTAAACAGAGTAGCATGAGAAAACGGATAAAGGGGCAGTCCAACTTCTAGAGGCTTTTCTTGAGTTGTGAGCCTGACAATCTCTTTCATGAGACCTTGAAGTAATCTTTCTTGTCGGACTATACGAGATTTATAGGAGCAAGGACCAACTAAACTATTCGAGGAAGACTTACTCCCAATGGGAGATCTCGTCCCATAATTCAACATAGCCTCACTGCTTGAATGTCAGACAGCCCAAATATCATAATCAGTAGTCAACACACCGAAGGACATTGATTTCCCCCCAAACCTGAGCCTCTCTGTCATGTTCACCAGTCTCGATGAAATGCCTGCAAACCTGAACTTGGACAACTGCAGCGAGGTACCAGCAGATCTGTAGATATTAGGTGTGGAAGTTCGACAAAAAGATAATCCATACAGTGACAAACGGATGTAGTCGGGTGAGGTCAAGAGAAGTTGCTGAAAGCATGAAATAAGCTGACAATATTGCCTGTGCGGCTTTGATACACCGGTTAGTCGAGGTCCGTTGTAAGTCATCGAGATTCATGTAAGGGTTATGAAGAGTTATTGTGGCTCTGTTGACATCATTTAGTCTAAGGTGATTGAACAGCAGCAATCCAAACTTACGCGTGAGGTATTATGTGAACCATATACAAATCAGTATCAACACATTGTGCGCTCCCTGAAACATCCGTGACACCAATATTGAATCTATATATGTGCGGAAGGTTCTCAAGGAAATTGTGATGGACGAGACTATCCAATTCATTAAATCCCGGTAGTGCAAACGGGTCTTGGTGCTTGCTTGGCGCGGTTGGGGCCCGTAGATTACCTCGCACATTGAAATCCGTGACACGACCGAACATCATGACAGCCTTGATAAGAAGCAGAAAAGAATCTGTGTATCTGGGAAGATGTGTTGTGAATATGTCTTCCGAGCACATATTCTGGGGGTTGCTTGGAATTAGTTGCTAAATTTTGGATGAGCAGCTGGTTATTCCAGATGAAACTGTTTGTACTTCGCTATGAAAGTCTTCGCCCCTCAAAGGAAGCTCTGTACCAACATCTTGCTCGTCAATAGCATGGATCCAGCCACCAACGGAGACAATCCTGTCAAAAGCTACTGACATCCACCAAGTACGCCGTCGTGTTTCGAGGTCACGAAAGTCTTTTGGTGGAGGCAAATATCCATCTGGAGAACCACTACCGTGTGTAGAGAATGTCCCTGGGTAGTTCAGACGCAATGGGACTGCAACACGAGTTTGAAAACCAGCAAAGATCCAAATTTCAACCCATCGGCCTTCTTGGTAGAAGTACCAGGAAAGGAGAATGCAAGCTTGAAGGACATGAAATATGTCTTCTCCTGTAGCCATCGTTTTGTCGATATATTGCCGGGTTTTGCTTGCGTGATACTCAGCAAATTCATCTCTGCGAGACCCATCAGGAAGGACTGCAACGTGGCGTGATGACCAGCGAGAGGCTGACGCACACTAAATTTTAGGTCAGGAAAATAAGATAATTGGCGCAAGCAAAGAACTTTACGATGGCATGGAGAATGGCTGAATGTGGGAATGCAGGATCCCGAGGATGAAGACGCATTGCAGACAAAAAAGAAGGACGATGGAGTATTCGTGGACCACAAGGATCACATTTAAAGAATACATCTATGCTGAATGAAAAGTTAGTGCTACCTCGTTGAAAGGTGAGAGAAGATCGCCACAAACTAGTGATCGAGTATGTGAGGCTCTGGGAGATCGGGATTCCAGCCTGAGTGCATGAGCTCCAAGATCGCCTCGGCGGAGCTTCGATCTGTCACTCGTCGTTCTGGACTCGCACTATCTTGTCGAGATGGCCACGCTGAGACATTCTTAACAGTGTAAAGTAAGGGGGGTTTGCTCCCTGTGGAGGATGCTTGACCACTACAGGCGGAGGATGAAGCTGAACCCGGTCTATAATAAGCTTGGTTGTGATGAAAGGGTGACCCGATATTGCTCTGCTCTTGCAGCTGGATCTTGAGCTTGGCTGAACTCGTGTAAGGCCTTTCATGGTCAGTTTCGCGAAAGAGACATGTGCGTACAGACTTCCTCTTCGAGCATCCGTATTTTTTCAATTGGATCTGTGTCTGGAGCAAGTGCCAAGCCATCCACCGGATCGTAAACGCATTGTGGTTCTGCCGGATGTCTGGCGATACTTGAGTGCAATGCATGGTCTACTAGCTAGTCGGCTTACGCATATCCGGGAGGTGCGGGAACACTGATCAAGGATTGCCACTGCCTGGGAAAAGATGAGAAGCACGCTCTTCATGCAGAGGAGGACCACCGACTTGATGCAAGTACTACAATGAGGACGGGCTGCATCACATTTCTGTTTGTAGACTGCTCAGCATTCGGAGGGATGAACCAAGTATGACCCAAACATACAAGCTTTCGCTTGCGACATGAGCGACAGGCCTGGGGAGAACATGGTCTCTTTAGCAAGATGCTTATACTTATGAGAACTGATGAGATGACGGCGCAAACCTGATTTCTACGGAGAGCAGGACGGCCTGCAATGCTAGCATTAGAGGTGGCTTTTGGCATGTCACTGTGAGGTTTGGCAGGTACTGATGTCCCCTGTTGACAAGCCAACTGGAGCGCGCAGAGGCTAACGTCTCGGGTGTGTGCAGGTGGCGCCGGAGGTGAGACTGCACAGTTCAAACGTTGAATGACAACCCTCCCGCGCTGCTGCAGGACCTGAATACAGTTTAGTGAGAACAGGCAATGATCATGCAGGGGACAGTCACTGAGGCGAAGTCAGCCAGTGTTGGCGTTCAACTTTGGCCATCATGATGCTTTGTTAAATTTGTGCACTGCATCTCACGGGCCTGAAAATGGAGTCCAAATCAGGAGTAGCAGGCGCAAAGATCACTTTGCACAATGCACCAGCCAGACCAAAGCACGACTGAGACCCCGCAGTAGTACAACATGATTCAATGAACATGGTCGTGCCATGTCATATATTTCTGCCCTCCGACGTCAAACAGAAACAGTGGCCTCTAGTAGGGAACGATCCTTTGGCACTCGGGCTTGCGCCCTCAATGCCATGTGCCCAAGCGTACCACCATGCACTGTAAAACTGTTATAACCTACCCAGGCCGTCAATAATAGCCATCCATGAGATACTCAAGCTCCTCACAAGACAGTCGCCACAACACGTCTCGTGTGTGGGACATGCCTGAACTCAGTGAGGTATATACCTATGTGCCATGTGTCAGCAGGGCCTACCAATAAGCGGAAAATCGGACACGCCTTGCCATGTTCCAAGGTTCAGGGTGCCGTTCGTGATTGGTACTGATATCGTGGAACCGACAAGGGTCGCTTTCGTGTGCGAAACACTGAGAGTGTCAAAAAACTTGCAAGCCTACAAGGAAATATCCTAGCTCACGAATCACTGCAGGCAGATATGCCAATCGTCAGAATCACTTAGACGGTATATAATGATGACGTGCTTACTCTCGACCTTCGTCAGTGTGTCTCCATGCTAAAGTCTCCGGAACGATGATGTCCAGGGCCATATCCATGTCTAGGCGGTGTATAACGTATAGAGTCGCGTCAAACATTCGTGTCTAGATAATACCGATAACCACCTTTGCGGACGTCTGCGCAATTTCTGGGCCATCAAAGATCGCTCGGTCGTCTAGGATGCTTACCTGCGTCAAAGTTTTCATTGATGGACAATGCTGCAGAAGTGTGCTGGCTGTAGTAGGCGGCCTAGTCGGCGAAGGTCCCCTGTTCCGGCTGATCCTGACTCACATGAAGAGAAATAGCATCCCAACCTGCGGGAATATGACTAGTACCATTCGACCCAGTACTGACAAGTCGCACCACACCTCGATGTCTTTGATACCCTCAGATATCTGAGCGAGGATATCCTCCGTAACAAGATGACAACCCTTGGATCGCCTCGGAAGATTAAACGCTTTTTGCCATCCCATCTCGCTGATGGCGGACAGTAATCAGATCGGATTATGAAGGAGACTAGCGTGGGATATGTATTCGATTAACTATGATTAATCATCCGTGTTTCCATACCTCCTGGAGCGATCCAGTCCACCACGGTTACCTGGAACATTCCGGTTTCGACAGTGATTGGCATAGTGTCCCTTCTCGCCACACTGCGGGGATTATGAGAAATCAGCAAAGTGGACGCAAGAAGCTTACCTTGAAGCAGAGCACATCATCTAAATTTCGACGGGGTCCATTTGAGCTGATCGCAGCACTTCCTTGACCGGTGGTAGAACCGCTCAAAGTCCCTCGGTCGTAGTCGGCATACCGACCGTAGCCTGGTGGAGGTGGGCCAAGGTCGCGGTTCGAAGGGGGCGACGGTGGTTCATAAGCTTTTGGTGAAGGCAAGCCAGGCTTTGGACTACAAGAAACTGTCATTGGATGCAAAAAAAGAAGTCCTGACTACTTACTGACCGCGGGGACACTCTGGCCCCAGTGGACAAAGGCCGGTCAAGTACAGTTGGCACGCTACACGCCGGACATGCTTCCGGGGGCAAAGGGGACCTATTCCATAAGTGGGACCCGAGTAATGGCGCGAAAGGGGATTAGCTCACCAAGTTTACAGAACCCACGCTTGTAGTCTGGGCACTCCACGCGACGTTCCTTCGGGTGAGCATACAGACACTCATCTCCAGCAGAACAATAACCGTATTTTGCAAACCACCAGCACTCTGGCATGCGCCGGAGATTGTACTCGTGAAGAAACTCGCAGGCGTCACCTTTCTTGCACAAACCGCGGAGCCAGTGCTTGCAAACTGTGGCCAAGCGCTCGCGGTCTCGGGGGTGTGTAGGTAGTTGCTTGGGAGGCTGGAAGTTTTGGGAGGACGGCGTTGTGTGTCTCAAGGGGCAATGTAATGGACCCAGAGGACAGCCGGTGGGGGTTAACGAGAGACGGCAGATTTGGTCATCTGCGGTATGTTGGACAAGGGCATGTTGGGAGTAGTAATGAACGGACCTTTGTCGAGCTTTAGACCGAGGTCTGTCTTGATGTAAAGTTCCTCTGCAAAGTTGTTTTGGTGGAACTGGGGATGGACGACGTCTCTGAGCGCTGATGGCCCTGCGAGTGGATTGGACATGGTCGCGAAAGAGAACGTTAGGTTATTACGTACAAACAGGCTCGGTTAATCCACGACTCACTATAAAGTACTGTAGCCAGAGAAAATGCCCATCCTCCCTGTAGCCTCGCCTCTTGCTTGGGTCATATGTCCTCTCTCTTTCAGTTCGGCCTATTCGCCTCCTTTCTCATATGCGGCCTCACCTGCCTCATCTGCAATATCCGCACACGATCTCTTCCCCCCGGACCCCGCCTTGGTTGGTTTGCCGGCGCGAAACTCCCTCAAGCATACCAATGGCTCACCTACGCCAAGTGGAGACACATATACGGTATCTGAGAGCTCTCCCTCCCCTCCAGTTCTAACCCCCCTGCTCAGGTGATATTATCTACCTCCGTGTCTTTGGAAACCCGATCATGGTGATAAACTCCCAAGCAGTGGCCGAAGAGCTCCTGGAAAAACGGAGCAGAAACTATTCCTCCCGGTTTGTCTTGTTTCCGCATGGCAATCGTGATGCTACTTGGTCTAACAGCGTTCTCACAGGCCTGTGAGAACAATGGTTGTTGATCTGTGCGTATCGGCCGAAAGGGCTAATCCCGTCATCAACTAATTCGGAAGACAGTATGGGTTGGGACTGGTTGTTCTCTTCCATGCCTTATGGCCCTCGTTGGAGAGATCATCGCTCTCTATTCCATCGTCACTTTCATCGCCGCATGACCTCAGACTACCACCCTGTTGTACTCAAAGAAACATACACCACTTTGAGGAATTTACTTGACTCCCCTGAACAGTACGCTCACCATATCCGAAGGTACGTCACAAAATTGCTTTTGGTCCTTGGCCTTAAAGTCGCATCAGGACTGCGGCTGCGATTATCATGAAAATATCATACGGACATGACATTTCCGACAAAGGTGATGTCTACGTAACTATTGCGGATGAAGCGATGCAGGGCCTTGGTAAAGCCGGTATATTTGGTTCTTATCTTGTCGACTATCTTCCATTTCGTAAGTTTGTTCCTCTCAGGTGGATTTGCATTTCATGCCACCCTGTCTTTGTCAGTCAAGCATGTCCCAGAGTTCATCCCTGGAACTGGGTTCAAGCGGCAGGCTCGCGTGTGGAGAGCAAAAACTAGAGAAATGATCGAAAAACCATTTCAGATGGTAAAGAAACGCATGGCAAACGGGACCGCATCTTCTTGTTTTGCGCAGAAGGAACTCGAAACGTGGATGCAGTCATCCGAGCGTGACCCAGGATATGAGGCACTTATCAAGAACGTTGCTGGCATCTCGTATGCAGGTAAAGTTACAAAGTCTTCTAAGTATCTAGATGTCTGAGCTCGAGCTCGACAGCTGGTGCGGATACAGTTCGTGCTTAGCCTATTGAACCTGCACCTCCGGCTGAACTTGCCATTTAGACTGTTTCTACCCTGCTCTCCTTCGTCCTTGCAATGGTGGTTTACCCCGAGGTACAGCACAGGATTCAAGAACAGCTGGATGATATCCTGGGAATGCAGAGGCTTCCGACCTTCGCCGACCGCAGCAGGCTTTCATTTATAGATCGTGTCGTGTGGGAGTGTCTGAGATGGAATCCTGTCCTACCACTGGGACTTGCCCACCTTGTCTCAGAGGATGATGAACACGGAGGATACTTCATCCCGAAAGGGACATCTGTTCTGCCAAATGTCTGGTCAGCATAGTCTACTTCAGGGCTGGTCTTACGAGTTGCTGATAGGATGCAGGGCAATGCTTCACGATGAGACTTGTTACCCAAAGCCGATGGAGTTTGACCCTGATCGTTTCGTTGACCAAGAGAGAAACACGAAATTAGGAATCAACAGATTCCCTCAATCCGCTTTTGGATTTGGGAGACGGTAAAAACCATCATGTTCTCGTAGGACAGGGTCTGAATTACTGGTCCATAGATTGTGTCCCGGACGATGGCTCGCGATGGATTCGGTTTGGATAACTGTTGCGTCAATTCTCACAGTATTCACTATTGAGAAAGCACTCTCAGAGGACGGGGTAGAAATCACCCCTTCGATCGATTACACGTCCTCTCTCCTTAGGTTCGTTTTCCTCGCACTCGTCAATGTTGTTAGCAAATCTAAGAGACTTGCTCAGTCGCCCGAAACCTTTCCGGTGTCGGTTTGTGCCTAGGAGTGACAGGGCCATATACCTCATCCAACAAACTGGCTTCAATCATCCAGATCAAAACTTGGAATGAGGGAGAATTTATGACAG
>JBBPUK010000077.1:0-18906 GCA_038094635.1 Tylopilus cervinicoccineus | reverse complement strand
CGGCCATCTATTCCTTTGCGAGACTAGTTATAAGCCTTTGACAACATTACCAATTTCCTTTCTTGACCACCACTGATAGTTCATGCAATCTATGTGTCTACCACCACCCCACCACTGACACCTCCACACCCGTGCATCTCAGTCTATCTACCGCTTGCCGTAACTGCCTTATCCATGATAGTTCACCAGACGGACGTGATGAACAGCCGGTATGACACTCTGTTGTCCCCGCGCGCCTTTCTTGCCCGTCGCAACGTTCAAGACTGTCTTGACCTGGAACAGCGCCAACTTCGAGAAAATAAACGTTGTCGAACGGTCTGCCGTCGATCGTCGGGCGTCTATCAATTCGCTTCACGGTCATATCGAGTGTGCTGATCACCCTGGGAATATTTGATATTGACTTCGCTGGGTTACTGGGATCCCGGAGCCGCAACAAAGCCATGCTCTCTGTCGACAGAGGATGTCCCTCTGGAAGAGCTACGTCCTGGCCCTGCGAAAGAATATAAAAGCGAGTGAAATTTTCTGTGGACGAGATCAACTACGCTTGCGGCATCGAGGACAAATTGCTCACCCATCCTATCCTGGATATTCTCCGCCAAAATTTCTAGTCCTTCATAGAGAGTGACGACCACTGATGAGCATATTGCCGCGCATTCCATCGGGTCCATTTTGTCTTGAACCAAGAGCAGCCTTTTCGCCGCATCCGCAGTGGAGTCCGTAGACACCAAAGATGCTTGAGGCAAGTGTTTGGCTAACCATTCCCGGCACTGTCCCAAAGCCTTCGCAACTGTGAGGTGTCTCGTTATACGAGCAATTTCGTACCAATAACATACTTGTTCATGACTCAATACTTTCTTGATCTCCTCCAATTTCACTCCCCGTCGGGCCACCAAAGTGTGTTTCACCGCAAAAACAGTGACACCTCTCACGAAGGTCTCCTGACCAACTGCAGGAACTCGCAAGACGTCATAAGTTTCAACAACTGAACCGTTTATGCTGTTTTCTTGAGGGATTATCCCAAATGGCACGGTAGTCGACAACGTTCGCTGGACATCTAGCGAAGGTTGGCTTTGTCGATTGACACCACGCCGTGACAACTCACCTGCGATGGTCGGCCGAGCAAGGTATTCAACAGAATTGCCAAAGCACTCGTATGCTGCCTGCATGTATTGTAAGCGTTGGAAAATAACTGAAAGGAGACATAGTGACCTGGTGAGAATAGGTCCCAAGTGGACCCAGGAAAGCCAATCGTGGCCTTTCTGGACTACTAGAGATCGACATATAACTCTGAAAATATTTCAAACTCGTTTCCATGCAGGTTTTTGAACATCGCCTCACACCTAACCGGCCAAAGTCAGACAAGTGGCCAGCTTGCAAGCAAGGTGCCGAGTGCTCGAGATAAAGATCAAACAGAAGTTGTCCGTTCCGCGGCGTAACACTGAATCCAACCAGTCATATAATATTATAATCATGCTTTTCTTTCCCCATCGTCGCGCAGAGCCAGAGTGGTGATTAAGTATATTATCCCAACACCTGCCCCACTTCCACACCAACGAAAACTAACATAACCAAACTGCTCAAGCATCAAAATCGTTGTAGAACTTCGTGAATGTACCGCGATCATATGCCAGGGTCTGATTCTGAGTGACACGAGAAAGGAGAAAATCATCCACCACCGTGCCAACCGGTATGCCATCCAAGGGAATAGTGACGGTGACTGAAGGCCCGCATACTTCGAGAATGCACGCGTCCAGCATCTTTCGGTATCGAGCTGCATCAAAAATACATCTTCATCGCGCTCCACAGAGAACGGAAGTAATTCCTGCTCACCAGATAACGGCACTTTCTCACCTACCTTCTGTAGTGCGGTGCTATAGCAATCTGAGTCAGTCTAGACTCGAGATGGCCATCGAGCATACAAACCGAATGAACTCGAGCTCGGCTCGAAGTGTGTTGATTTGCTGGGTACTGTTCGCGTCCTGAGCTGCCTTTAGGAACCGTCCAAAAACTCGACCTGCCAGAAACCAACAAAACTGCGACGTGAATTAGCACAATCCTGTGGTGAGACGACCATCTCACAGGACAGAACAAGTCCAGGAGACCCAGATCATAGTTCGTGGACAATACCACATAGACAAGCTCTAGGATTCCACGCGCAGCGTGTAAAATCTTCATAGCTGAAGTGCACATACTGCTCTTCGCGTTCGAATGAGATTCATGCAAGAGAACGATCGAGCTCGAATGGTTCCGTCAGGACGCAGTTGGGTGAATGAAGACCATGACTCACGCATGCAGCGCCAGATGTGTGGTGTATAGGTGAGGGTCTATACAATTGTTTACGAACGGATCCTTGAATTCGTGCGATAAAGAGGTCCGAAACGAAATGATAAGGTCATCTAGTTGGCTGAAAGTGGTCGTAGAACGAATGTCAGGCTCGTTCCATCGATTCTTTCTTGTGCTTTTCGATCCCGGATCTCCAAGATGCTCCATGATTCGAAACCTATGGTTGAAACTTTTGATACGAGATATTATCAACATGACCTTGATGTAAAGTGTGAATGAATCTGTGAGCCCAGGAGGATGGACTAGGTACGATTCACGGAGGTGCGACCATTGGCGATGTTCTGCGCTAATTAAGACCTGAATATGCATCAATATAGTGCCGGGGAACTTCCGAAATACTGACTCCAGCATCTAGTTTTGCTCTAGGAAGGGGTAGAAGTTGGACGATATCGGTATCATCGAGCGACATGGCCCATCCATTTCCAGCACTGTATTGCCGATCAATCGTATAAGCTAACCAGAATACGTTGCGACGTGTTTCGTCCTCCACAGAAGTAAGGGGAGTCGGTATTATCGATATCGACTTTGCAGTTGTATTCAATGCATGAAATGGTGGGCATAGGTTCAGACCAAGTGGGACTGCAATGCGTAATGATAGCCCTGTTGAAACGAAAAGCTGAGAAGTACATCAGTACCTGAACCGTGCTTCGTGAAACGCCAAACGGACTTCAATCCATCTAGAAAGGGCAAATGTCAAGCTCATACATCATCATTCATTGCAACAGCAGCTATCGTCTCACCTTGCGTGACTCCAATAATACCATGACAAAATGATGGTTGCTAAGAGTATATTAGCATTTGAAATTGAATTCCTCGTCGATGAACAAGCGTACCTTGTACACATTGCAAAGGTTTTTGTCCACTTATCAAATGTTTGTCGATTTGATCTTTCGCATACATTACCTGTTGCTCTGCAAAATCGGTGGCACCCAACCCTAACTGTTGTCTATTTGCTGCCGTGTACAGAGAACCAACTGCACAAATAGCGTGGAGAACGGGTGACGAAGGAAAGTCAGGGTGGTCAGGCGGTAATGAGAGTGAGGTCAGGAAAGTGGGCATATTGAACAGTCGGGTAGCATGTGGGTGAAAAGCAAAGAAGGCATGAACACTAGTGGCTCAGCTGTTCAGATATGGATTTACAAAGAATACCAGAAAGACTTGCATGTATCGAAGAAGGTCAGGACGAGGGAGGTGTTGTGACCACTTTGGCCGAAGGACGCCTGTCAAGAGGACTAAAATTGGCTCGTAGATAGAGGTCTCGTCACTTACCTAGCTCTGTCGGAATACTTCCTATAAGACCTTCGAACACTGACAGGCCATCACCTAGAGTGGACGACGGATCGACGCAACCAGCAGCTCCATGTGCATCAAAACTCTGAGAAGCTGAAAGTGGAGCCATTAGGGGCAGAGAATATGGTGTTGCGAGACGGGAAGGTGTGGAGGACATGACAGAGGATCCAGCGAAAGACGTAATCAACTCCTCCTTATCTTTCAGTAAGGCCTCAAGTTCCACTGGCGTCTAAGATCAGTGAATTCCCGAGAAAATGGAACACAACGCACAGACACGACACTCTAAGTGTTCTTGCCGAGTCTTCAGGGCCTCTGGGGATGATTCAGGGGTATCATCAGGAACTGACGCATTTAGGTGAGGGGATTACCGTAGATATGGGTGGATGAGTTTACCTTCATCGTATGTACACTCTGGGATCGGTGATAGATGAGAACCTTCCCGGACATGCGCAAGTGCATGGGAATGTGAGCGGACACAAGTCGAGCAGGGCCGTTTGGCGTCACTATATGACAGAAGCTTACATTAGCGAACGATCCCGATCTCTCGGAAGCGATGTCAAGCACCATTTCTTGAGTGGTAAGGACGTTAATGAGCACAGTATAATCTGGAGATGCCAAGTTACCCTACCAATTTCCGTCTCCTGCACTGATGACAAGCCTCGATGGTCTTTAGAATGGGGGAAAGCGCTGATTCTGCTAAAGAGGATCACCTGGTTTCTCTTCAGTATACCTCCATTATCGTGCTTGCTCATGCTCGCAACTGGTGATCTGTTGAGGACTTTGGGCATGCTTCGGAGTAGCGTCGGATCTTCTGAAGGAAATTGTATTTAAGCTGGGTGAGTGGGTAGATAGTGCAACTACATTCGGACCCGGGAATATCCGGCCTTTGGGACCAGTGCAGAGCCGTTGACGCCAAATCTTATGCGACATGAAACTGATCAAGTTCGACCAAAGAGACCACAGAGCTGGACAATGTGTATTCTCGTGTGCAGGAGAAAGGAGAAAAAGAAAAATAGCATACCAGTCGTAAAGTGAGCGGACATAAATGGATGTAAGATGCAGAGAAAATAAGAAATCCATCTACGGATGGTGATGTTGGAAAAGTCCCTTCAGCCTCCGATTCAAATATCTCATCAATCATACGATCACACATCCTCGGCTACGTTTCTCTTTCTTTGGAGGGGGGTTTACTAGCAGATTTAAAAAATGAGAAATTATGTGGGAAAAGGGTATGCATCACCCACAAACGGCACGGATGGCTTCGTCGAACACGGTCTTCAAGCCCTTCTGTGTCAGAGCGGAGCACTCCAGGTATTTGACGGCCCCTATGTCTCGAGCCATGGAAACACCTTGACTGTACTGAATAGGTTGCATACGGCTGATGGACACGTCGTCGATGGGTAATGGGGGACATTAAGTTGTTCACAAGGGTACTGACCGGTCACGCAATTTTTCGATGGTACCAGGGTCCTCGCGCAAATCCAGCTTCGTGCCAACCAAAACAACCGAGGTAGATGGCGCGTGGTGCGAAATCTCGGGCCACCACTAAGGAGATGGGTTGGGTTTGATTACAATCCTTGGAACCCGACGGGACATACCTTGGTCCGGACGTTTTCATAGCTCGGAGGGCTGACTAAGGAAAAGCAGATCAAGAAGACGTCCGTCTGTGGATAAGAGAGTGGACGAAGACGATCATAGTCCTCTTGTCCGGCCGTGTCCCATAACCCAAGAGAGATAGTCTTTCCATCGACCATCACATTCGCAGAGTAGTTATCGAAAACTTTTGCCAACATAAGCAAGGATCGGGTCAATTCACGAAGAGTGAAAGCACCTGTTGGTATGTACTCTCCCTGGAAGAATGTCGTCAGAAATGCTATATTGATGACTGCACATTCAGGACTCACTGGGAAGGCATTCGTGGTATAAGATATAAGGAGACAAGTCTGGGAGTGGGTGATGAGCGTTGCTGTCTGTGAGGGGGCGAGTTTCGCTATATACCTTTCCGACGGCACCATCGCCGACCACGACACCTTTGGGATCGTGTTGTGAGGAGAAGGCGGGTCAAATGTATCATGTGACATACATTTGATGGCCTGCATTCTGCTCTTTGGCGTCTAGCTTACGAGCAGCACCCGCAGAGGACTGACTGCACGGGGATGGTAATCAGAGTACTGGCGATTGCAGAGGTGAGATCGATCTTGTAGGCAGAGCGGGCATGTATACCTGAGTTCAGCGTTTGAGTGGGAGCGGCAAGCGACGTAGTGGAGGACGCGGACAGGCCGTGCTTGATGCTTGCCTGATATCCGCGATGCACGCGAGGAAACGCCGCACCACCGAATTTTTTTCACACGACTCGAGAGCCGACTAGTCGTTGGATGCGACCAAAGAATACACGATTCCAAAACACTGTACAAGTAGGATATGCAACGAGTACGGAGATCCGACAATCTAAACGGCCCGCCGTGGCCATGCTTGACATAGTAAGACAAAGAAGACAACACCGACCACAAGGACAGATATCCACGAGTAACACATACCACTCACTCAATACTCGTCCGTCGTCTCTTTAGAGGCGGCGAACGCAGGTACCTGCTACTCAGTATTTCCGTCGGTGATCTGGGCGATCCGTCAGTGAGTACCCTTTCCACCTCCTCCTCGTCCTTCTCCACAAGAGACACGTCAGTGCCATGGCTTGCTTGAGTCCGGCACGTAGAGAGTCTGAAGGGTGCCATCAAACCGATTCCAAGGCCCACAAGGCCGGCTTCCAGTTCTGGCGCGCTCATATCAGAATGACGAGCATTCCTAACCACTGGACTTTCGCCCTTGGAGGAAGATTCGCAAGCCGATGGAGTTCTTCGGTCTGCACCGTCTTCACACGTTCGCGGCACTGAAAGTGGTTTGAGAAGGCCACCGAACGGATCTTCGTTCGAGGACCCACGGGGACTCTCTGTCCCAATGGTACTTGTAGATGATAGTGACGCGTCAGAAAGCCAATCCGCGTGTAAATCAAAGGAGGAATTCATCAACGAAGGTTTACGACAATGCATGCGTCGCCTCAGCCCACCACCAAGGGGTGAATCGTTGACACGCTTGCGAAGATCGAGTGCATTGAAAGTGGGGAAAGGAGACTGACTATCGGAAAAGAGTTGACGAGGAGAGGCCCGGAATATAACAGGGGAGCTACCAAACGCATCATTGAAAGGCTTGCTACGTCCAGCAGCGCTGGACGGTGTATGAACAATGCTTGGAGTCCCCAAACTAGGTGAGCTGGAGCCATTTGTAGAAGCTTTGATAACTGGGCTGACTCCTCCACGAACCAACATGCCAAGGCATAGTTCTCTCGCCCTGGAGTGCAATGGGTGACTTGGGCTTGGAAATCGCCATGGCTGGTCGGAGGGGAGACGTGGTGGAGAATGACGGAATGAGGGTGTTAATGTTGGATCGTATGGAGACATAGGAAGTATGACCGCGGCAGTGATCGGGGATGAAGTCATTCGGTCGGACATGGAATCACCCGAGGGAATTTCTTCAGGAGCACTAATATCCAGAGCAGCATTGGTCGATGAATCACTACTCGACGGAGGAGCTAGCTGAGAATTTGGCCGCCCAGCTGACGATGCAGACGCTGGGGTAATGACCTTGTCCTGGTCATCTTGATCTTTGTCGCGGACGGCGCAGTCCGATGGGACTAGAAAAGGTCTTGATTTAGGCTTGATATTATTGTTATGTTGACCTGCGGAGGTCTTGTTAACTCGGCGTAGATCTCCCGATAAATTCTCTTTGTCAGAAATAGTGGCGCGGTGCTGATCCCCTGCGAACACGTCAAAGGCGAATGGCAGCGGACCACACCTGACCTACTATTTAGTCCTCGTGTATTACGGTTACGATCATTCCCATCGCGACGATTTGCCATTGCAATCTTATGCTTTTCATACACATGACGTCGCCACATACTCTTCGCATTAACACCTGCATATGTTCTTCTACAGAAGGTGCAACGTAGTCGCGGCTCTTCCCCTTCTGGCCAACCGTCAGGGCCTAAAGCCTTTAGGTCCTTCTTCTTGGCGGGGCACCAGCCTCTAGGAGGTTCGAGTTGTGGAGGATAAGGGATAGCGTCAGGATTTGTGGAGATAGAGGAGATAAAATCGTTCGGGTCCAAGAACCACTCGGGGTTGGCGGCCATGAGAGAATAGGAAAGACCTTCAGGATAGAGGTGGGCGTCTGGAAATGCAACAAATGGGGGGTGAATGAAGACGACGTTGAGGTCCGATGGAGAGGGATCCATGAGAGGGATATGATGGGCTAGCGAGGGATGACTTCGAGCTGGAGGGAGCTTGGATGAGTTTTGGGTATGTGATGAGGAGGCGCTGTTGGGTGCATAAGGCTTTGGATTGAAGGAGTCTGCAGCAGGAGTGAAGAAAGCAAGATCAGCGGGAGGCGAAAGACGGCGCTTGAGGGGACGAGAAGAGGATGAGGCTGGATTTGCAGGGAAAGGGCGGGCGGGCGGATGGGCTACGGACATGGGCGAGGACAAGATCAGACTTGGGGTCGCTTGGGAAATTTCACCAAAATTCAAGCGGAGTCGACACGCATCTTCACTAACGCGTCGGTCACGTGACTCATATTGGACCTACATTATGAACAAGTTACAACGCTAGACTCAGATAACTGTCGCGCAATGAGACTCGTTTACATGCAAGCGAGCAGGCCTTGCTTACCCTGCTATCATGATAAACCCTCCCAGTGGTGTTATGGGTCCAAAAAGCCTGAGCCTTTGCCAACGTCAACGGTCCATTGATAGTCACACAGTTTCCTTACCGTTTCAGAACAAGTAACACTATGCTTCCTGAAAACAGCACGCCGCCCATTAGTATTGCCGGTCCAGCAAATTGGTGTGTGGAGAATCTGGGGTGCATAGACACGATCATCAATCCAAGTCCATTGACAGTCTTGCTTTTCACCGTCAGTCGTCGGACCGTCCCACAAACAGGCCACAAACCGCGTAGCTCGTCGCCGTTCCCCATGCGCTGAGGTCCTCGGTAGTGATCCCCGCCCGGCGTTTGAGTCCATGTGTGCCATATGCTCCGCCGAGCATTCCAGCAAAAGCTATCGTACCATCGCCTCGTGAGTTAGCACACCAGCAACACGAACACAGACAGACCCAGGACGGCACCCGACCTCCATAGAAACGAAGAGGCATCCTCACCGCTCAGCACGGAGTCCAACGGCGACGCAGAGCCAGGAGCAGCCATCGAGAGAGTTCAACCAACCTACGAACGACCAAATAGGCGTAACCAACCTCCGTCACCAACTTGCGTTTAGCCTTGACCGCCATGGGAAAGGCGCAAAAGAAAACTGGCAAAGGTCGTCTCGACAAATACTATAAACTCGCCAAGTGCGTGTGGTGACCCATATAGCACATTTCCATGACCGATATTCCCAAGAGAGCAGGGCTACCGTGCTCGTTCAGCCTTCAAGCTTATCCAACTCAACAAAAAATATGATTTTCTCGAGTCTGCACGCTGTTGTATTGACCTTTGCGCGGCCCCTGGTGGATGGCTTCAGGTTGCAAGCAAGTACATGCCGACTAATAGTGTGATCGTTGGTGCGGCTCCCCACTTCAGTCAAGTCCATTCCATAGCAAACGACCTATCGTTCTACAGGCGTCGACCTGGTGCCAATCAAACCAATACCAAGGGTCGTTACGTTTGCTGCAGACATCACTACCGTTCATTGTCGCAATCTCCTGCGGGGTGAACTCAAAGACTGGAAAGCGGATGTCATACTTCATGATGGTGCACCCAATGTCGGTACTGCGTGGATTCAAGATGCCTATGGCCAATCTGAACTTGTTCTCATGAGTTTGAAATTGGCGGTTGAGTTCCTTGTCAAAGGAGGAACATTCGTCACCAAAGTCTTCCGGAGTGCCGATTACAACAACCTCATCTGGGTATTCAGCCAATTATTTACAAAAGTAGAGGCAACTAAGCCTCCCTCTTCGAGGTCAGCTTCCATGCTATCATCTGATCTTACCACTCAGGGACATTCTGCAGGAATGTCTCTGCCGAGATCTTTGTCGTCTGCAGAGAGTTCCTTGCTCCAAAACATATCGATCCGAAATTCCTTGACCCTAAACATGTGTTCAAGGATCTGGGCTCCGCATTTTCTGGTCATGACCAAGGCTCGTCGGCTAATAATGCACTGGCTAATGTCTTCCAGCCAGAGAAAAAGCGCAGGAGGCGAGATGGATACGACGACGGTGATTATACACTCTTTACCAAAACTTCTGCCAGCGAGTTTGTCCACAGCCTCGAACCTGTCAATGTACTCGGTCTCACGAACACGATTACATTTGAAACCGAAGAAGAAAAACGGTACGAAATCCATCTTACCCATTCCAGAGTGACCGAGCTGGTTATTACACAGATGGTTGGAACTTAACATTACTACTCCCGACATCAAAGTCAATTTTGAGGATCTCAAGGTTCTAGGGAAAGGTGATTTCAAGGCCTTGTTGAAATGGCGCATAGCCATACGAGAGGAGGTAACTCATTTCCATAATCAACTCGGTTTTCCTCATTGGTGTTCCCGAAGCTTGGCTTGGATGCGAAGACCAGGTCTATTGCTGAATCTACGGAGGCAGTTGAAATATCTGAGATAGTTGACGAGGAGCAGCAGATACGAGAAGAGGTTAGATTCTCGTCGTATCGATTGTTCCTCTGATTGACTGTCTACGTTAGCTTGAGAAACGGCACGCAGAGGCGGCAGCGAAAATAAGACGCGCTCGGAGAAGGGCTAACGAAATCAAAGCCAAAACAATCCAACGACTACAGCTGCAGATGACAGCCCCTCTGGATGTTGGCCTTGAACAGAATGACGCGTCACTCAGTATGGGTCAGGACGACGTATTTGACCTTGTTAACACGCAGAGAGAACCTCGGAAAAAGGGTAGCACCAGCAAGCTTGTCTTGGACGACGAGATGCCATCCGACGAAGAGGTGGCGGTTGAAGAGGTAGAAGAAAGCGACGAGGGGGTTGTTGACCTCGAAGAAGAAAGGGAAAGAAGAGTATCAGTTCTCGAAGCTGACCTCAATAGCTTGTATGATGCATATCGAGAGAAGATAAAGGAAAAGGACACGAAGCACCGTGTAGCAGAAGCGAGGACTTGGAAGAGGAAAGGTCAATACGATGAATGGAGCGGCTTGAAAGGTGAAAGCGACATCAGGAGTGGTGATGACACCAGCGAAAATGGCTGCTGGGAAGCGGTGGCAGCGGCCAAAGAAATTGGTGACACTTCAGATGAGAGCGATTATGAAGAACCCACTTCCGGGCGGAAGCGCAAACGGCCTGATATAACTTTCAGGAAATCTGATGACGTTCAACCACCCTCCCGTGTTGCGCAGCTTTGGTTTAGCCAAGACATATTCAAGGAAGTGAGGGAATCAGATGAGGATGACGAACACGAAGACGCGGAGATGGTTTCTAACACGAGTGAAGGTCGCCAGTTTGACCGGGGGGACGAGGTGTGTCACCGCCTTTTGTCCTATCTCATTTATGACGATAGCCGGTCTCAGGCAAGTAGTTTCGAAGCTACTCCGACTGAACCTCTGGACGATACAAACATGTGGAACGTCGAGGATGAAAATGTGGACCGAGCAAAACAGGCTCACATTCAAAGTGAGGCTGTCAACTTCAGACTGGACCGAGGCTAATTCTTTCCATAGGATATGGTTTAACGACTGCTGAAGCCGTGACCCTCGCACAACAATTGGTCAATCGCAGAACAACGAAAACACACCTCTTGAACGATGGATTCAATCGCTATTCACTTAACGCCAAGGATGGTCTTCCTTCCTGGTTTCTCGATGATGAAGCAAAGCATTACAAGCCTAATATCCCCATCACGAAGGAGGCTGTTGGCATCTTGAGGGCGCGTCAGCGCGCACTCGATGCCCGCCCCATCAAGAAAATCGCAGAAGCCAAGGGTCGGAAGAAATTGCGTGCTGTCCAACGCCTAGAAAAAGCTATGCGGAAGGCTGAAGGGGTGAACTCAACGGCGGATATGTCTGAGCGGGAAAAGGCTCAGCAGATTGAGAGGCTCATGCGGAGGGGCACCGCGAAGAGCAAGAAAAAAGAGGTTAAGGTAGTAGTCGCAAAGGGTGCTCACAAAGGCATCAAAGGACGGCCAAGAGGTGTCAAGGGTCGCTACACCATGGTAGATGCTAGGATGAAAAAAGAGGTACAGAACTTTCTTCGCCGACTCCAGAATTAGGACCTCACTCCTCATATACATAGATGAGAGTTAGAAAACGCAAGGAAAAGACGAAGGGCGGTAGACGTAGATAACTGGACCCATTCCTCGTTTGTCTTTTTCGATTCAACCAACCTTCTCTTGTACAACCACTAAAAATCCCGTCTGCGCCAGCGGTGACCTTGCTTGTTTGTGGCTTAGGGACACTTGGTGTATGACCTCTTTATTGTGTGTTGACATACATAGGTAGATTTTCACTCGCATTACCACCAATCAAGTGTTGGCAAAACGACGGGCGAATACTAACCAAGCAAGGTGACTTCCGAGCCACGTCTTTTCCTTGCACACTAACCTCAAGAACGAAATATCACTTCTTAAAATAACCCGTCCTTGGTCCATCGTTGCCTCGCGATTGTAAGGACACCACGCTAAGTTGATCGCACGTTGCGAGGAAGCGCCTCCAACCCGGCCCATCGGTAGTCCCATCGAATTTCGCCTAACGGCAGTTAAGGTTGTGAGCTATGGGCAGGAGAAGAACTCACTTGGAAGAGTTCTGTTTTCTGGGTACTTTGGAGATCTACTATGCTCTCGACACAAACTTTCACCGAGTTATCCATGTTCTGATCGTTTGAGATGGTCGATAATAAATTCGCATCGGTATTTTGTCGCAAACTCAAGTTATCGTAAAGGTAATATGCCCTTCCCTCGTAGTTGAGTGTCGATGGTGGATTGGGTTGGGGCAGGCTGGCCTTATTAGTCAAGCTACGAGAACGCTCAGTATTGCATTTTTACGATGGCGGAGAGTTAACATACAAGTTCTTGGCATACTCTTGAAGGAGTTGTGGCTGGTGCATCAAAGCAATATCGTCCCAATCGAAAACACAGAGCTGTATATCCATCGGCCTGGGTAATGAAACGTCAGGAAGTCAATTATGCATAAGCGGCAAACCGACCGGTCTGGCAACATTAGGTTGACATATGTTTCCCGGCCCACTTGGCAGCTTGAGTTCCTCAACATCTCGGATAGGGCATCTGGCTGAAGTACACCTTTAGATGAGACAGGATCGGCGTTGGAATTTGACTCGTCGAACGAAGGCACATCCTTAGGCTGCGGTGGACTCTCGAGATACTGGGTTGCTCGAGTCCCAGTGGATAAAAGATCAGAAAGCTCCACTTCGAACTTCATAACAAGCTGGGGTAGCTTTGAAACCTGGCCATCTAGTGGCAATGTCTTGTAAATCAGCCGGTGTAACGCTCTTCGTTCACCAACAGTGACCGTCATCATAGCAGGTGGAACACTATGTGTAGACGTTAGCGATTCAAAAAGGAAATCCGTTATCACCGACCTTGGAACAAAAGTCAATGGAGTGCTGGAGGTTTTAACCCACTTGAGGATGTCCGGTAGAGACGAGGCACCTCTCAATGGAGGAAATATCGTAGCTCGCTGTGAATTATCGCCTGACGATAATAAGATGTGGCCCAGCCTGGCCGTCGTTCAGTGCTCATCTGGAGAATAAAGGGTATGCATACGAGGCCGTGATGGTCGTCTGACAATACAAAGTGCTTTCAGACACGGTCGGACAGACGAGTTGGCTGGGCTCTCCATTCCTAGAAAATAATTAGCCACGCAATTAATCTTTGCACGCACTCACTGGTCGAGGTTTAGCAAGCGGTGAGGGTTATCGGCCAGGCCGCCGGTGGATACTATGTCTTCGTAAGAGTTGACACCCAACCAGTCCGCGACTCGGCGTAGTCGAAATGCACCGCCGGGATTCATCGTCCATGGGAGGGAGGAAGGAGTGACGAAAGGATATATAGAATACCTATGTGGCTCAGAGATTTCAACGGGGGAGTTTCTCATCTTGTTGGGCGGATCAAGGCAAATGGTGCGCGCCTGTGTTTCAAACTAGAAGCACAATGTATTCCAAACCCATGTAGATGTTAGAAAGGTCACCGACCTCCAAAGAGGCGCGAAGCGCGAGCCGTTTAGCGGTGATAATTTCGTCGAGATTTTTGGCACATATACGGACCTGCGTGACAATCGGCATACTCTCATAAACTTCAGGTTGAGAATGCATACCTTGCCTCTGTGACCATGATTTTCAATATACGCACCTGCTAACCGGGAGATGCGCTGCAAAAGATCTGGTCGGATAGGACGGCCGGTTGGAAGTTCAAATATCTCATCAACTATACCCTAGCAAGTGATAGTTTGAAGGATGCACCAACAACCAAGAATAACAACTGTACCTTCTTCACCAGGCTGATATATTCCGCCACTCCCTTCAAAGAACCTCGTAAACCTTCAATACACAGAGAGAGTGGGTTGGATGTCAGGGATATATGCACGTTATACTGCGTCGACAATTGCAACAGATCGGCGCCATCTTTCGCGAAACGTTAACACGGTATCGTGAAAACACGGCATCGTACCTCTCCCCATCATTAAAAATAGTTGACTGGGCGTGACGGCGAATGCTGCAACATAGTTCGTGTACGAGAATATCGCATGCAAGGGGATGACTGACATTTTATGAGCACTTCGGTCATATCCCGCCGCTTTCTCTCTATTTCCTTCAGCGAGGGCCAACCCCATGCCTTCTCTATTATTGATTCTGCGTATTCAGTCTTCCGGCGCGATGACCGGGTCCATATTGGATCGAGCTTGTAGAGCTCCGTAAAATGACGAAGCTGATCCTTGCTGAAAGATCGACAAAGTGTCTCTAGCAAGGTCGTATAGTCTGTGGCATAGCGTGTGGAGTCCGGCCGCGGAAAGCTGTCCGGTTTACATCGTTCAACGTCACCCAAGGTTGGCTCCAAGTCACTGGCATCGATGGATGCGAGATAACGATCTAGCCGGGTCGGGTCCAGTGGATTTCTTGCACTAGTGACTGTGCGGTGGGAGTCGCTCCAGGTTGCTGTTAGCGTCCGTGCACCCGTGCGAGCAGAGACGGAAACTTCGGAGTCTTGTATACGGCCAGCAACGGACTGCGAGTAGTAAGCACTGGTGCGACGAGACAACAGGCACGAACTACACAGCGAGCGACGCGCTGCACTACACGAGAAAACCTGTACAGACATTCAGTGAGTAACTCGAAGACAACCAATTTGTTATTAAATGGCAGTCAAGATTGCACGTGACCGAAACTGTAGGTACTCAAGCTTTCTTCATCACAACTTTTCCTCCTCACCTGCAGCGATTAGCCCTTTGTCATCGTCCTCTCCAATCTCACCCTCCCAACCGTTCTCCGTAAGGTATTTCAAAAATGCAGCATCCTCGTCTGCAAGGTCCACCCCCGTCATATCCGGCACGAAAAAATATGTCACTAGCACTCCCGTGACACCACAGATGGCAGCGATGATGAAAGTCCAGCTTCATCGACTACATCAACTAGGGTCATGCAAGCAAGCTGAAATGTCACTCGTACCGTTTCCCGAGGTTATTCTGGATAGGAGTGAACGCTTGCGTACCGATCGCAGCGCCAGTCTTACCAATGGCCGCAGAAAGGCCATAGCATGTCCCACTGACAGCTGATCTGAGACCCCACCAACAAACTCACACATAATGGGCTAACATACCGCACAGGAGTCGCATACGACCTGCGCAAGTTAAATTCGAAACAAAACGGAACGATGCACTCACTCAGAACTTGTCAGACCTAACATGTCACCCGGTCCCTGTATTCGCGTGAGCACAGGAACACAAATCCAGAAACCACATACCAAGTTACCAAACGACTGCATTAATCCATAGCTAAAGTCGATCTCGCTTAGCGAATCTCCAAAAGTTGGTTCTGCTAACTCACAAAACCACGAAAAGGGGTATAATGGTCGTGATTTTGTTATACGCAAGTCCGATGATGAGACCCTAAGAGACATTTGTTCCGCAACATCCAGCACATCAAAGAGGTAAACTCACAAACACCAAATAACCAGAAAATCCCAAGATCATCTAGAGAGATGGCTGAGACATCACAAGGAGTTGCGCTTTAAAACCTACAGTATTCCTTCTTCCTATTCGGTTGCAGAGCCAGGCACCGACAAAGACGCCAGGCAAAGCTATCGCTCCGAGTAGAAGTTGCCATTCTGCAGTCTTCTTGATGTCGCTGTTGTGGATGACACTGGAGATGATTGTCCCGGAGAAGACGCCATTCGGGAACGTAACCTAAGGGTTGCCGTTGAAGACTTTGAGAAGCAGAAAAACGGGTACTTACAAAGTCATAAAGGAACCTGTTCAAACATCAGTTACTGTTTGACTGTTCGGATCCAAGTTCGTACCATGCTCCACAGGTACCAATGAGGGTGCGCCAATAACGTTTTACCACGAGCCAGTAGGGAACACGACCTGACCAAAAGATCAGCAGTGGTCTCGTTCAGAATTAAATTATATATTACGCTTGATGGCGCCCTTTCGGTAAAGTTTAGAGCTCAGCATCCTCAAACGGAAGACGAGCACTGTTAAAGGCAGTAGGATACCGAACCCAAAGCAGACGCGCCACACAGTCTGGAGATGTTGCTCTCCGGCTGCGGAGAGCGTGATCAAGAAAACGGAAACGGCCAAAGGACCACCGAACTGATTCAGAGGTATGTCATCGATTGATGAAAGTCTTGAAGGAAATACAGGCCATTACCGAAAGAACAAAATTTGTGACCATAATAAAGACTGAAAAAGAAATTAAACAGGAAGACAGAAAATAGTTTCTGGAAGTACCTGGACCGCGATCCCTGACAGATTTCTCATTCGCTGCTTCACTCGCGCTGGTCGACGAAGCGGGGTATTCTCCACCGACACCCTGCAGAACCCAATGACGTAGTCGAGTGTGTAAAGTATAGATGGCTTACTACACCAGTGATTCCTCGCGCAATTGTCAGGAACCAAAAGAGGCCAAGTGGACTTCCGTTAGCGCCATGAGCAGCAGTTCCAAGGGTGGCACCGAGAACGATGAGCAACGTAGTTCCTACCAGGGCAACCTTGCGGCCCATTCTGTCACAAACAAGGCCAACAACAACCTGGCCAATGATTGCGCCTAGTTTGGATCCGGGTTAGCTTATCTTGAGAACAGCGCTCATCTACTGACCAACAAGAAGGGCGTTTGACACCCGGGTAGAAACGGCCGACGTATAATCTTTGGGATAAAGTGCCTTGAAGACAACCTGACAGGGACAGTGCAGAACTGGTGATAGATGGAATAAAACAAGCCCTACGTTTGACATGGTCATTAAGTTGTTCTGATCTGAAACACGACTTCAGACAGTTTCCGAGCGAGCATGGAATACAAAGTTACATCCGTCACTGATTAAACCAAAACCAGACGCAAGGATGGTAAGCCAAGCGCTGAGCGACTCCCTGCCGTCGAGCTTGTGAACAGTTGCTTTGAGATCTGTTTCGTAGGCGTCGACAGAGATGTTACGAGGGCCAGTGGTAGGCTGATCGCCCTCGGAGAAGCCTCCATCCTTCTCGATTGCCATGAGGTATATGGAATGGAATGGCCTGATGTCGTCGAGGAGCCGGACTAGCGCAGTGTTGTATTTATACGAGAACGCACGTGGGGCAGTGAAGAATGATGACAACTGATGGACATGGATAAGTCTCCCGCTCGCGGGTATCACAGCCTGAGACAGCAGCCAAACATTGCTCTGCAACCAGCCCAGAGAAAGTGAATAGGCGCAGGTCCGTTCAGAGCTTCAGAGCAGAGTCTGCCAGATTGGCAGTGGCACGTTCGTGGGTTACATACAGACAAACCCTAACCCCAGTCCAATGTTATGATAACATGGAAAAATATTTCCACACTGTCCTTGCACAGTCACCAAGATGGCCGTCCCAAACGGAACCTCACATCTCAGTCTCGACAACGAACTCGATTTCACCGACAACGAACTCGATTTCACCGACATCGAGGCAAAGTAGACATCCCTGTTGACACGTATGCTGCCATGTTCACGATCCCTTGCAGATATCATGTCGCCCTCGACGACGGTCTGGACAACGTCATCGTCGTGGACGGCATACCGGTGATTGACAAGTCAAAGCTCGAAAAACTTGTTACAAAAATTTCCAAAGAGTTTACCAAGAAGGGTGCGGCTCTAAAACCTGAAAATATATTCGTCCCCTGGGATAATACTTCAGGGAAAAGCAAAGGGTATCGCTAGTACCACCTCCCTCATCACTGGTGTTGCTAATCCGCCTCTCTCCAGCTACATATTCGTCGACGCAGGCAGCGCAGATGCAGCAGCATATGCGATCAACGTCATGCATGGCCATCCCTTCGACACGAAGCATACCTTCCTTGTCAATCGATTTACCGATATCGAACAGTATGCAAACATGGATGAAACCTATGTTGAGCCGAAGATGGAAGAATTTCACCCAAAGGTCTGAAGATGAAAGTCGTCTCCGTTTCCGTGTTGATCTTGCATGTAGGAGCACCTCCGGGGTTGGCTTGCCGACCCGCAAGGGCGTGACCAGTATGTCACCTATCGCGGTGATGATGTAGAGATACATTGGCACGGGAAACCATCTCAGTGTGAAGTGGCGTATTCGAAAAAGGTCAGCCTTGGTAGTTGCAACACTCCACTTTCGCTGACGTGTCTCCTAGAATTGGACAGAGCTCTATGCCTCATGGTCTCCTCTCGGCACATACTTTGCAACTCTCTTCCGCCAGGGTGTCCGCCTTTGGGGCGGCCCTTCTTGGGAGCCGCAACAACGATTCGCTCACCCTTTTGTCAAGTTGATTGATTTCTCCCCTTGCGAAAACTATCTTGTTACATGGTCGCATGATCCAATTACTGTTTCTCCGAATCTCCCTCAGGGTCCCGAGTACTTTTCGCTTGAAGACGAAGGCAATAACATTGCGATATGGGATGTCAAATCAGGACAACTGCTCCGGACTTTCCTTACATCCCTTTCTGAGAGCGACGATCCTTCTATGAAAAAGCAGATGCAATGGCCCGCGCTCAAGTGGAGTGCCGACGACAAGTATGTCGCACGAGTGACACCTGGTCAACAAATTAGCGTGTACGAG
>JBBPUK010000076.1:6940-73345 GCA_038094635.1 Tylopilus cervinicoccineus | reverse complement strand
TCAAGTCCGCTGACCGTTTGCATGGTGCTGGGCTGCAGCGCCACATGAACCACTGACTTGTTCTTTCCGCCTAACTCATTCAGGATCCCGAGGTGGTCGGGGAAAGGGTCGTGACTGTGTCGGGCTCACTGGCGGGCTGACGGACGAGCCATTCAGTCGCCACATATTCACGTACCCCTCGCCCCACCGTTTGGAGTCGTTGCCAGTCGTTCGTCGGGGGCATTCTGTGATCTGCATGGCTCCGCACTTCATGCCTCGGGTCTGCAGCACAGATTCACTAGCTGGAAGAGGACTTTTCGGCGATCTCTCTCTCGCGGCGCTGTGTAAATCCCGAAATGAATGGTAGTCAAAGAACCCTTCCAGTACGCACTGTCTCATTGACTGACCTCCTGGCTCCGAGAGGGTCAAACTCCTTGGTATCAGGCGACCTGTCAATGTGACAGCCGATGCTAGCCGGCCATCCATGGCGAGCTAGCATAAAGTTTTGTATAACGGCTCCCCTGGTCACATTGAATCATCCCTGGTTCATAGCCATGACATAAGTTTCACTCCCAGTTGTCTTTCTGCTTCCATTGCCTCAAACTCCGGTGGGTGGTATAAAATCACGAAGGTTCCAAGGCGAATCTCAGCTACCCCATGTCGTCAAATTCAACTGTCTCGGACGCGTCGATAGCCATCGAAGAATCATTCTATGTGGGAGTCAATCTGCAGGAGGTCTTGTATGGTGAGTTGGGCACCACGTGTGTCGTAATGATCTTACCGGTCTACTGTCAGGCATCCAGCTTTACCTCTATTTCAAAGCCACGCATATCTTCCTGGCTCGCAGGAAAATGGCTCAGAGATCCGACATGTGCTATGCAATATTCGGTACTGTGGTGCTCCTCTTAGCCACCATTTGGGTGGTTGTCGATGCAACGATCGGCCTAAAAGTATTGTTGCTGAATCAAAGCTATCCGATCGGCCCAGTTGTAGACCTGGATCCTGACACACATGTATCAGACCCATTTATTGGTCTCGGAGCAGCCGTAGCCATCATTCTACAACAGATGACAAGCGGCCTGCTGGTAAGACCCAGCTGACGACTATGGAAAACGAACGCTTACCCGCTTCGCTCTAGATGCACCGTTGTCGAATACTGTGGGCTGGCCGTCATGTCGTTGTTATAACCTCCGTCCTATGGTTAACATCTTTCTGTGAGTATTATCCCTCCATTCCGATGTTCGTCTCATTCCCGTGTCAAATCAGTCTTGGGGATCCTGGTCGCCTGGGTCGCCAGTACGACCGAGAAGGATTATCATAGCGGCTTGAGTTTCCAGATCGGGATCACGTATTACTCGGGTTCGGTCTTCCTGAACGCGACTTTGACGTGCATGATTTGTTATCGATTACTGTGTCATGCGGAGACGATGAAAGAAACTCTTGGACGTCAACGCAAACCATCATATATGATCGTATTCGTGTTCCTCGTCGAGACTGCGCTGCCGTGCACGCTCTCTGGCATTGCATTGATAGCATCGTACGGAGTAGGAAGCCCATTGCGGGTTGCATTCTCGCGCGTCTACACATTGTTGATGGTATGCAGTTGGAGTCCTACATGCGCATGGTGCTGACCGGTTCCGTAGTGCGTGTCACCACAGATGTTGATCCTGCACTTGGCCCAGAGAAATGCACGCCCGACCCCGCCACCACCATCGGTGGTGAGATTCATGCCAGCGTCGGCCCTGTCCGACTCGGAATTGTGTTATGAAAACGGAGCAGAAAGATTCCAGCTGGGGACGTTGCCAAACTTGAAGTTGGACGAAGATGGCGAGATGCGAGTTTAGCGTGCGACGCAAATCCTTTCCTGTTGGACTTTTCTTCGCTTTCTAGCAGATATGACAGGGTTGTTGAGTGATGCATCAATCGTGCCTGAGGTTATTATACTATGTAAGTAGACTTTCGCCGGACGCTTCGGCTACGTGCGTAATTGTAGATCAGCGTTGGTTAGATACAATAGACCCAATCTCCCGTGCCACCGAACTCACAAGATAATAAAGCGAGCTTGAATTCCTGCGTACACAACTCTAGGTACTCCAATCATCGGGGAGAGTGCGATATGACATGACGATTGAGTCACGGTGTGGTCGTCCACGATACCTGTCCAAGAGCTTACAATGCCGATCCCATTTTCGTCGTTGTGACGCTTTTTCTATTTCCTGATTTCTCGCGGGTGCCTTGTAAGCTTTCTCTGCGGACTCTCGCATATCATGGTAATCAGGGAGCATGCGGATGCCACAAGGTTCGAGTTCGTCTCTGCGAAGACTAAGTTCAATCAGCTATCAGGATGTCGTTCCTGATCAGGCGAATGGATCCCCACCGTGTACCGCAGCCTTGGACGACGCGTAGAAACCTAGGATTGTCAAATGCTACGTACCCGCTCGCCATCGGATAATCGAAATCATTGACATGTGCCATACGCACACCGACCGAAACATGTGGAATAGCGCACCTTGACTTCCTGTTTCCACCCACTTCTGCTGCCCATCATGACGACCGTTCCGCTTCCCTCTATCACGGAGTGACACGCACCTCAGTAACAAGGACGTGGGGATGGTCGATTGTGCCGAGACTGACGTTTCGCGCATGAACGGCAGGGCTGCCGTAGTGACATCGAGCACCCCAAATACGTTCGTCTCGTACTGACATCGCATCCATTCCACGCGCGTGACGACACACGCGTTCAGCGTCGCCCCATCGCCGCGTTGCTTTGGAAGACGTACTTGCCTTCTTCGACAGATGCAGGGGTCGACACCCCGCGTCATTCACGAGGACGTCCCGCTGCCCCATCCCGACTCTCGAACCATGGCATCGACCTGCTTCTTCACTTGCTCTGCTTCGAGGGGTCATATCGAGTTTTGCACAACGGACGTTCGACGTGTCAACGCCCGGATTCTCAATAACGTGGGTGATATTGGCGGCTGCAATCGCTCGATCACCACGGGCTGGTACAATGTTCAGGAGCTGACGTCCGAAGCCAGACGAGGTACTTGAGCATGGTGTCAGAACGTCACAGAAGGCTATCAAATAAACAGGCGTACCTGTGATTAGCCACACTCGAGGAGATATCATTTCCACAAGTATCATGGCGGTGTGAGAAGTCATCCTTAAGACGCGAGGTTTATTTATTGCGTTTCCAAGTCCGAGTTGCCATACGATGGCATCAACATTTATAAGCGCCGATTCAGTATCCAAGGAGCAGGATATAAATGGGTAAGTGCGGTACAATGGTCCTCCAATGTTGAGCTGCATGACGGGCTGTACTCTGAACGATCAAGGATGAACCAAGTCATACTTGGAGGCCAAGAGCAGAGAGGAAATTTAATAGAATAGAACTTCATCGCTACGGGAGTAATCAACAGAATGCTCGAGTAGAAGTTGATGCTCGTAGATGAGTACTTTTTGGATTTAATGACACGTTGCATGGCGAGTGAACTAGAACAGGACGAAACTAGAACGCAAACTACCGAGCGCTCTTGCCAGCCTTGCGCGCTCGTCTTTTCCGGCCAATCGCGGATCCGAGGATCTTGCCAAGTTTCTGTGGCCCTCCTTTGATCCGTGCAGTCGTAACCGGTTTAGTTTGATTAGCTGATACACGACGTCTCTTGGAAGGTGGTTCTTCCGTGCTCGAAGCAGATTTCCGAGTATCGTGTGAGTGTAACTAGGATATGATTGATAATGTCACTCCTGCCAAAAGCAGTGTGGCTCACCGGTTTCTCCCTTTGCGCCGTTCGCCGTTGCACAACTTGGATATTCTCGATAGAAAACTCCACTATAAGCGTTGCCTTGGCAGGCTTTGATGGGCTCTCCATCTCGTCCTTCATCCGTTTGGTCCTGGCCTCGTCTTGACTTTCCTTCGCCCTTTCCCGCTTTATGAGATCCGCAAGCTCTTCCTTCCACCATTTATCGAAGAGTGCACCAACGTCCGCGTTATTATTAGCCCAGCGCAGTACGCGCAGCGCATCAGCATGTGTGTGCATTTCGATGAAACCGTAACCGCGACTGCGACCTTTTCCAGTGACCGGGTCAACACGGTCTGACTGGCGTACTATCTTTGCCTGCTTGACGCTTGCAGGTCTCACTCCTTTGGCTGTGCGCTTGTTTGGCTTGATGTCATGCTCCACTTTGAAGATACCATTGCTATCTTGATGGCCTACCTCAGCAGCCTCGGCGAGCTCGTCGGGACTAAGGCTTTCCCGGGTACCTTTTCTGACTTCTGTATCGAACTCCCGAATGCTGTGGATAGCGAGTTGCTTAAGTACACGTTCAGTGACAAAAAGTGGTATTTGGCGTATGCTGAGCCGCGTCTTGGAAACATAAAGAGAAGGATTGCTGCGAAGCAATGTTCGGCGGGCATTGAAAGAATTTGTGCGCTTCTCAAGCTCGACCTGGGGAATGACCTTGGCGGCAGGGCTGTTGGGTTGGATCACTGGGATGTCGTCAGCCAGAAGTGGTCTCAAAAACAGTCAAGTGACGTGCCCCCTTCACGCAACAAGTAGAGGTGTCGTTTGTCAGCCTTTTCCCGACTCTTTTCACCATCTTCCTTGAGTTTTGTAGCTTGCTCTCTCGTGACTGCGCGGACGACATCAAGAGTCCGACCATGCAGCACAAGGTTCTTCGCCATGCTGGTTGATGGGTCCGGGGTGAGAAGGGAGGGGAGGGAAAACGGGTTTCTGGGATGCTGTGATCTTATGGTTGGATCCGTATCGACTATGGGCGCACACTTACCTGCGCCTGGGTGCCCATAGTCTCTGCACGCAAAATTTCACTCTGCTCGATCGCCTTGTCCGCGTCTTCCTTGTTCCAAAAACACGCAAACCCAGTACCTCGGGGACGCTCAGTTTCAGGGTCAGCTGTAAGGCAGGCGTAGCGAAGTGGGCCAAAGGCTCGGAATCTGTCTTCATAAGTAAGCGATCAGCATGGGAAAAAAGGAGGAACATGCAGTGTTCGTAGTTCTTGCTCCGTAGCAGTAAATGGAATATTGCGAATGAAGAGTGTGTTTCCGGTTTCGGTGCAAGGTAACTGTGATTCTTTGGGCAATTCGTCATCACCGTCATGCCCAGGAGGTTCACTGTCCTCGTCGTCCTCGTCATTGTCATCGTCATTGTTATCGTCATCGTCCTCGTCCTCGTCCTCGTCCTCCCCCGAGCCCACCTCATGAATTCCGAGTCGCTCGCTGGCTTGACCGTTCACGTCTACAGTTGCTGCGCCTTCTACGCCTTCTACGCCTTCCATTTCCAGGTCATTCTCCGCGTCAGATAGTTCTCCAAGTTGTTCTTTCTCTCTCGTCCATCTCTCTTTGCTCAGCGCCCAGTCGACCGCAATCACCCGCTCTTTTCCCCCACTCCCGGTTTGTTCGACCTCACGTACCTTCTCTCCTTCATCGTCGTCATGGTCTTCAGTCTGGATGCTTTGACGTTTATTCTCCTCCCGGCGCTGCTTCTTCCTCTTCTGCTTGTTCGACACAATGCTGCTCGCCATCCCAGCCACAACTTTCATTCCGTTACACTTTTCCAACGCGGACTCGGCATCCTTCTTGCTCAACATCCACACGAACGCAAATCCTTTGGAAAGAGGGAGTTTGAGGGATACCTTGTGGTCTGTATTGTCTTTGGCTTTGACGTTGTCCGCTAGGGGGATGTGTATTGAGTGGATGGGGCCGTACGGAAGAAAGATAGCTCGCAGGTCCTGTTCCGTCACGTCGAAGGGAAGATTTCGAACGATCAGGCGACTAGCTCTGCTTGGCGCGGATCCAGAGGTGGATTCTATGAGTGATGTGGTGAAACATAAATCATGAACATTAAAAACCGTTGAACAGGTCGAGTAGATAGGCTATACTTTCGATAGTGGTTTTGGCGAGATTGTCAAGCCGCTTTTTCAGCGTGACAGAAAGTAGATTGCCTTTGAAAACACGAGCATGGAGCTTACTGACGGCGTCTTGCGCAAGGCCAGATGACGAGAACAACACATATGCTACAGTTAGTGGTAAGTATCCCGCGTGACCAAAGAAAACGGGTAACTTGCCCGCTGACAAGTCTTCACCCGCAGAGGTCTTCGCTGGCCATTCCACGTTTTCAGCACCATCAAACTTGCGGAACTTTTTCCACAGCGTCTTTTGGTTGATCGAAGACGGCAATCCAGACACGACAATCGTCCGAATAGCAAGAGGATCATTGATCTTATGCATTGACAAACTTCGTACATGAGCTTCTTTTTCTTTCTGGGCGTTCTCCGCCTTCGGTCGGTCCTGGGTTTTGTTCTTGGGCTAGAGAAGGGGTGAATGATGGCAGAGGAGGCACGAATGAGACATGACAATACTTTATTCTCAGCCCATTGCACTCGTACAGCTCTGCCGCTGATGGTCATGCCATTCAATGTGATCGACTGGAACGCCATTTGGGCATCTTCCTTGATGGAAAACGAGACATATCCAACGCCTTTGGAAATACCTGTCCCGTGCTCAAGGACAACGAACGCAGAGCGTACGGGAGCAAGATCGGAGAAAGCAGTCTGCAGATCGGTCGAGGTCGCGTCATACGGTAGGTTAGACACGAAAAGGGTTGAACTGCGCGGTATCAACAGAGCCGCACGCTTTACTTCAAGTGCGGATACCTCACCCATGGCCATGGTTGGTCTCCTCGTCCCTCGTCTTGCGCTTCCCCAGCGTACTTTCGGACATGGTAGCTCCCCAAGTGAGAGCTGCTGATTGTTTGGCGTTGTTATGAAGTCTACTGTATATGTATAAGTACTGGTTGGTAGCAATTAATCAGTGGTACATGGTAAGTTCAGTACTAGTACGGCTCAAGGTTCAGACATTCAAGTTCGACGATTAGTCTTTGCAGAGGGTAAGGATTTTTGTCTTGTAAAATGACACTGGATCCAGAGCTAAATCAGCAGTCAAATGAGCAATAAATAATTGACGATCTAAGTAAAACGTATGCATGTGATAACACCGTGACATTAAACTTCAATTTTGCCGTGGTTCGCAGAGGATACGCCTGACAAGGATTCGAGATGGATCGCTGGTATATCCACATTCATGTCATCTGAACCAGATGTCTCTCCACCGTGTGAAGGGAACATGAACGTCGATGGCGGTGGCACCATCGAGTCTTTCTGCCAAGCACGCCCCTCCGCTACGCGCAAGATTAACATCTGAGGCAATACACACTGAAAAATGGCCAACCAAAATTAACATACAGCGTCGTTCGTGCATCCAAAGAATAGAGTTCTAACAACGTACCATCATTAATACATACACCTGCGAGAGGATATTCTGTGACGGACTCTCTATCCCATATGATACCAAGAATGCAATACCACAGAGCGTCAGGGGTAGTACGGACTCCACAAGGAGCCTCACTATGCCGAAATATGGAGCCGCGTAGTCTTCCCCGAGTTGTTTTTTCATGGTCTTTGCATGACGCACTAGCTGATAACAGATCATGCTCGTCGACATCACGTTCAGGAAAACCGAGATTGAGTAATACGCCAAGCCAAAATTATAAGCATTGCCACTGAAAAAGTTGGTTGCGGATACGCTAGAGGCCCAAAGGGCTAGGATCCCTGAGACTGAGTTGACATTAGTTCGACATCATTACCACCAGGAATGAAGGGTTGGTGTTCACCGAGAGCTGCTGACCACAAGATGGCGAGTATAATGACGGCACGGAGGCTATCCGACACGATTCGGCAACGGTACACCTGGAAGGAATGGGGTAAGCTGTCTGCCTGCAACATGCGTCGACCCAGTCTCACCATTAGACCGTCCGTCATTTGCTGCAGAATAATGGACACCGTTGCTGTGACGTCGATAAGCGCGTATGCTGTACGTCTTTGCAGATATGCAACCACCCCGTTTGGATCGACCTGATTTCGTAGCCAATCTTCTGCGCCGAATATCCCCATGATGATCACAAAGGTTGTAATCAAGACAAGCATCACACTGCTGAAGATTGCATAAAACATGTCCGATTTCCGAGGAGCTCTTCTGCGAGACAGGAAAATATGCATCGTCTTGAAGTAGAGGCATAGCTCAATGCCTGACAACGGACCAATGAGATTATACGACACATGTATGAATACACTCACCATACAAGATCTTGTGCAGATTTACCCCCACATAGAACGTCACCAGCAGGGATAGCGATCCACTTCCATTGGATGGCATAATGCAAAGAGGTTTCGTGCTACTAACACGTCCAGCGGCTGGGGTCGCGATGACTTTATACCTGCTCTTCGGTCCATTTGTGGATCCGAGAAGGGGGTCCTGGACGACAGCGCTAATTGGTTATACATAGCAGGGAAGAAATGTAACCCAGGGACATCAAAACAAATAGTCTGAGACTCGGCTACTCCTAGCTGCGCCAGGATCTGGGGTCTGATTGACCCGTAATTCCGAAGAAAGCTGAGCTGAACCTACGAGTTACATTTCAATCCGTTTTCGAGTGCTGGCGTCATGCCCTTGATAGGTACGCGGTAGTACGGTTACCCCTGGTTGCACCTCCGCAACGCAAGCCCATGGTAGGCCTTTGTGATATGAGCCATCCACTATGCTGGTGTGTGCAAGCCAACTCGAATTGATGCTACCCAGACTACTTTGGAACCGATAAAGACCGGGGAGTGCGTCGTTCGCGATAGGACCAGTTAGCCCCAATAAGTTTCGTATGCATCTGGTACGTGAGGAACCAGAGATTCGATGGACAGCTGTCCCCCTTTCGTCAGGTGCAAGATATTTCCAACGGCCAGCGTGCTACAGCGTACAGTCCTTCGGTAAGCAGGTTGAACGTTTGCTGTCGAGCAGCTATGGCACGATTAATATTGCATCTATGAAGCCGTTATGGAACTCTAGGGTTGCATTATCCACCCCTCCATCTTCTCAAGATCCGAAGCCAGGGTGTATACTAGCCGTCCCATAGGAGAAATGTTTCCTTCACGACTTATTCGAATCAACATTGATCTAGTGTCCGAACTGGCGGAACACGGGGATTCACTGGCAGTGCTTCATGACATCGTGTCATGGGACAGTCCTTCATTTTTCCGTAGGCTCAGAGAGCGCCGTTTCACTTCAGCAATATAAGCTCGAGTGAATCGCGGCCAGCGAGAACTGACTGGTCAGGTGGTTGTGTGGGTGCTAATCAAGGTTTCTTCGCATTCACGACATTCCTTCCATCATTCCTGACGTCGACGCGAGCGAAAAGGCTCCACGATGTTACTGTGAGTGGCATTATTCGGATCCGACGCCCGTTTTATGGACTGAACTTGTAGAGGTGGAATGTCTCGTCACCAGCGAGGTTCATAAAAGCCAGCTGGTGATTGCTCTCTTCTCCACTCAAGTAGTCTGTCTTCTCCGAATTACATTGCAGGTAGGGTTTAGTTCCCTACCCACTCGTTGATCTGATTGGACACGCAATCAGAACATTTGCCCTCTGCGGTCATGTCTTCTGGAGCTCTCATTAGGCGTACGAACGTCTCTGTTCTTTCCGTGCCTGCACTCTGACTCGTTGCCTGTAGTTCTAAGCGCACTCCATATCAAACCTGATTCCGAGTTCATCGACGACGTCGAGTATTTTTTGGCTGTCGCAGATGAAATATTTGGACTGGTAACGCCCGAGGGCCCTGCGCCGTCTACGCTGCTTGGGCTTCGAGGACATAATGGGACGGTGAAGGCCGTGTTTTTCGATCCTACTTTCGAAGGCGAAGGCCCATGTGAGAAGACGGGGCGCGCTGTGTTCAAAGGCAACCAGCTAGCTTCGACTCTCAAGGGTGAATATAGAATCGAAGTGAAGCGCCTCATGAAACCCTCGAGATTGTGCATGGTAAAGGTGTATAAGCAGGACGAATCTAGCGACCACCATGTGGTGTGGTCGGGGATTGGAAACGGGGAGGAGTTGATTGGGAATTGGTATGTCAAGTTCTAGTGCTTGTATACTGTACGAGTAGGAGACATTGGTGTTTGAAGGCAGTCGTTATCGCTGGGTCATGATCCCATCTCGAGGATCACACAGACGGACATAAACCAGCGCTCTTGGAGGTCAGCTATAACGAGTTGATAATACGGCCAAGTCCTGCGTGCGACATCGGGACCAAGTCTCGCGGAAGTTTCCGAGCAGAGGCTACTACTGGGAGACTACAAGAAAGTTTCGCCGCAGACGATGTACCGCGCCGTTCCCGTCCCTAAACGAGCGCCTGGTAGAGGCCTGGTCAGGGCAAGAACAGTGAGCACCGTTTCATGTCTACCGCAGGTTTATCCTCACCAGCTCCCCAGCGTCTTGCGAGCACCACCACGCCAACCACCACAGCCGGAACCGCGACGAGCTCTGCCTCTGCCTCGTCGGCATCCAAGAAGGCCAGCAACATCGTACAGAAGGTGCTTTTCTACTCCGTCACCGCGGCCGGCACGTTCTACATCGGCAGCACCTTCGTGTCCTACCAAAACCAGCACTACCGTGACCTGTTCACGAGACATGTCCCTCTGGCCGACGTCCTCGTTGAGTACGGAGAACAGCACCGTTGGGACGAGATCACCGTCCAGCAGGTCATCGTCGCTTCCGTCGACACTGGCAAAGCTGTCTACGACTTTGTGCAGCGACAGCTCGGCCATGTGACGCAGGGTGCGGCCTCCAAGGCTCAGGACGTCCCGTCTGACAGGGATGCTCTGCACGAGAGAAAAAAGACGCCTATCGAAGACACCAAGGCACGCGTCAAATTCACCGCCGCCGCTCTCAAGTCCAACGTGCACACGGCAAAGGAAGAACTGTCGCCAGTGGCCGCCGCGAAAGCCACGGCACTCGCGCGATACAAGGCTGCCCAGTTCGCGGAAGAAGTCGATGAGCTCATCAAACAGGCAGAGGCAGCGTTGACAAAACCTGTCGAATCCGTCCTCGAGCCGACACCCGCGCCAGGTTCTTCTCAAACTCCTGCTCCAGACGTACAAGTCATCATCTTGTCAGATAAACCCCAAGGCGCGAATGTTTACGCAGATCCGCTTCCCATCGGTTTCGAACCACCACCTGGCTATTCTAGACCAAAACCCTCCAGAGCTACACCCGAGGCACTGCCCTTGGTTGCCCCTGCCATCTCGGATATCGCCGTCTCGGAGCCCGTTATTTCACATCTCGCCGGCATCATCGATGACCTCGCCTCATATTTGAATGCGAACCCTACGGCAGCAGAAAAGGCAAAAGGCATCCTCGACACCGCCCGGAATGACCTTACCGAGCTCGCTACGCGTTTCGACAAGATCAAAGAGGACGAGAAGCATGAGCTCGAAGCCAAGCTCGACGAGCAGGCGCGTGAATACAGCACGAAGTTGCTCGAGCTCGAGCTCGAGTCCCAGGACAAGCTTGCACTGCAGAGAGAAGATTACGAAAAATACGTTGCAGAGGAAAAGATGAAACTCGTCCAGGCGTACCGCGAGAGGCTTGAGGATGAGCTCAAGGGGCAGACAGACCTTTTAAACGAACGGTGAATAGTTTCGACGTGCGCCTTCCCTCGTTCGTGGCATTGACCCTGGCCTAGCTTGAAGGAAGCGATCATCGCACAAGGTATCGAGCTTCAGCGGCGATGGATTCGCGATGTCAAGGTCAAGGTCGAGGAAGAGCGCGGTGGGCGACTGGCTCGTCTTGACGAGCTCGCGACGGGGCTCAAACGCCTGGAGCGTCTCGCGCTGGACAACTCGTCCTACCTGGACGAGAATATCCGCGTGCACGGTATGTGGACCGCGTTGCGCGCCTTGCAAGCCGCAGTCGACGCACCGGAGCGACGGCCCTTCCGTGAGGAGCTGCGCATACTCCGGCACATTGCGGTCGCCAAGGACGACGAGGTCGTGTCCGCTGCGCTCGTATCGCTGGAGCAGTCGGACACCCCTGACGTGGGTGTGGAGCCGCTGGCGGACCTCACGACGTGGTTCACGACGTCAGTCGCGCCGCGCGTGTCGAACGTGGCGCTCGTGCCAGATGAGAACGCAGGTGTGCTGTCTTACCTTGCGTCGCATCTCCTGTCGTCGTTCCAGTTCCAGAGACACGGGTTCACGCCTGGGTCGGACGTATTGAGCGTGCTGTCTCGCGCAGAGTATTACATGAACGAAAAGGATTTGGATAGTGCTGCGCGGGAGCTGAACCAACTGACTGGTCCGGCAAAGGAGCTGCTTCATGACTGGCTAGAGGCTGCAAGGAGAAGGCTAGAGGCACAGCAGGCCTTGGAGGTGAGGTTTACCCAACTTGACCAAGCGTGAGTCGCTAACGCATTCATGGGCCCAGGTCATACAAGCACAGGCGACGCTTGCGTCCTTGCTTGTCATATAGATTCCAGATGGTACCGATACACAGATGCAATTTAGATGATTTACAAGACACATTCATACCTCGTCGATAGATTCATTGCGGAGACGTGTCTACATCAACAGTGTACAGTGCACATGCGCACATGACTTGAGCGCGCCGCACGACTGTCTGAACGTTGTCCTGACCGTTGATACTGTCTCTCGACACCTTGACGAGACCGGGAAAGATCGCCGCGCCTACGGTATCCACCAGGCCGGATTCGCTCCGGAGACACCTCCGGACGAGCTCGATCTGGCGGGGGAACAGCTGACTGCCGATCTCTGGGACAAACGAGCGGTAGAATGCATCTGCAGTACTTCCGACGCCCATGGACGGCGAGCCGTGGAGCATGCGTGAAAAGGCGAATGCGGAGGTGAGTATGGGGGGGATGCCGCGAGTGTGGTCGCCAAGGCGTTTAAGGAGCGTAGGGAGTTGCTCCTCCAGGATGCTCTGGATGAGTTCTGGAGAGTAGGATTCGACGGCGGCAGAGATGGTTTGGCGGCGCCACACGCTGGCGACGATGGGATTTCCTAGATGAGATCGCATGTCAGAGCGGGTCCACGCCAAGGCGGAGAGAAGGACGACGCACTGGAAAAGAGATGTTCATGTATACGCGTGAGCTGTACGTTGGCCTCTGCAGAGTTGGTGACCATGAGCACGTTGACGATCTCGGAGCTGATCAGTTCGGCGAGCGTGTGTCGGAGGATGTTTTGGACCTGGATCGGCGTAGCGCCGCCGGGGGGGAGTTCGTCATAAGACCCGGAGCCAGCGAGGTCAGCGAGCGCCGCCAGGTAGATATCCGAGAGCGATGCGGGCGGGGTGCGGACGACGTCGGCAGCCCAGCGATTGATGAGGCGCTCGAGCTGTGAGGCGGCATTCTGGTCGGTTGCTGTGGTCAGTGCCCACTACCCTGTCAAGGAGAGGGACACACCTTGATCGAGAAATCGTCGATCGAGGAGCCACCCTGTTTGGTGTGTGTCTGGTCGTTGGCGGTCCCTTCGAGGAGCGCGATGCGTGCACGGAGGAGGGCGACCTGTTGTTCTTGTTCTTCGAGCTGGCGGCGCTGTTCCTCGACTTTTTCGTGGGCGATGCGCTGGTCGTTGGGGCAAGGTTATCGCCGCTGGCCAGCACGACGTGCGACGGGGGCGACTCACGAAGTTGGTCAGGGCATAGCGGTACTGTTCGGCGCTGACGACGTCCATCTGCTGAGGATACATTGGAGAGACGACATGATTGGCGCTGGTGGTGAAGGTTTCAACAGAACCGGTCTTCTTGCACTGCCATTGTTCTGGACACCACTGCATTTGCAGCTATTAATCCATCTGGGACCTTTGCTACATAAGTATGTACCCGAGGACAAGGACCGTTTCGCTATGGAAGGTCCAGGTATGTCTCTGCACCCATCTTCCCATTCTAATCAGCGACGACCACTGCATTTCCAACCTCTACTCAGGCAAGGGGACGAGGAAACTCCAGGATTACCAGATGCCTCTTTAGGCTCTGCGAACAAGAATACAGACATCAAGGCTGCGTTTACACTCTTTCTAAAGGACAGGGACGTCGTCTCCCTATCTCGATAACTGAAACAGTAGAAATGCGAGAACGAAACTTTATCAGTGGCAAGGATCCCTTGCCCCCACCACGTCAGTGGGCAACCTGTGTCAACACGATCCTCGCTAATTATCATGTGGATGTCAATGGTCAGACACTGGATCGCGAGGGCAGCTACAGGACACAACAAACATGGCTTTCTCTGCCATTACAGAAAGCGCAGGATAAAATGGGACCTACTGGACAGTTCGAATATGCAAGTGCCATGTTCTCTACGTGACTACTATCTGGCAGTTTTGCTCGCCCTCCGTTCCAGTCATACTGGCCACCTTGTCGCCATAGCGGCTCCGCTTGGAGAGAAATTATGGTGATTACACTGATGACGACATGGCAATACGACACTATCCATTGACAATCAAAACAGTGACACAGCGGTCTGTTACAGTGACACACTCTTCTTGAGTTAGGGAGACACCCGGCGAATGGTACTGCCATTCCATTGTGCTCGTTGAATCTTGACCCAGCCCAGTTCACTCTCATTGTGAACTCGACTGGGTCAGGCGTGTCCTCAAAAACAACCACTCGGCGCTGGTTCATCTCTAATGTCTTCTCCGCAGCCAAGACGCGTCGCGATTGTCGGTGCTGGCGCAGCCGGTAAGTCACTTCTCATCCCCAGTGGGCTTGTCTGACTTCACAGTGAGCAGGCATGTCGGCCGCCTACGCCCTTTCACTTCACCCAGACCGTTTCTGTGTGTCCGTATTCGAAGCGTCTTCGTCCGCGGGAGGTATGGCGACGTCCCTGCCCCTCGACAAGTCCAAGTATGGTGCGGAATACATCAACGACGGTGTGCAGGGCGCCAGTCCCGTGTTCTACAACACCTACGCCATGTTCAACAAGTTAGGATTCAAGGCGTCACCTGTGGGCATGCAGGTCAGTTTCGGACGCGACCCCGACAGTAATTTCTGGTCGAATGTCTTTCCGAGTCGGGTCATCGATAGGTGCATTCCGTGCGCTTCACTCGTCTGAAATCATGCCAAATCGTCCCAGATTTCGCTCCGACATTCAAAAGTTTGAACGCGTACTAAAGATCATCAGGGCTCTAGAACCACTATTCGCAGTCATCTCTGTTGATGCCATGTTACGAATATTTAGGTTCTCGCAGGTAGTCAGCTTCTCTCCCATATCGTTTCCCCCTCCTTCATCTATATCACAAGGACTTTGGAGAAGTTGTCGTTTACCCCCTCGTCGCCCTCTTCTTTGGGACCGGAAACCAGACACCCTTCATATCCAGCGCAATCCTGGAACGTGTTTTCATGGACCCCTCTATGCGACTCGTAAGTTCATATTCAAAGTCATTCTCCATCTCCATGGGCGCTCACACGACGTTTGGACTAGTTTGAATACTCATCCGACTCCTTTCTTGCGTCGATCCCCGAAATGCATGCCTTTCCGCGTCTGTCGTTGTTGTATCAGGCTTGGGCAGATGAAGTACAGTCCCGCGGCAACGTCGTTCTCCGCACACGACAGCAAGTCACTCGTGTCATTCGTGGAGAGCGCATGCAACTGTGGAGCCGTTCGACGGGTGGAACTGATGAATCACAGCGCGTCCGCGAACCCCTTGGGCCGGAAGCGAGTGAAGAATTTGATGAGCTGATTATGGCTGTCGATGCGGACTCGGCGCTCAAGATCCTCGCGGAGAACGCGAGCTGGTTGGAGAAGAAGATACTCGGCAATGTCAAGGCAAGTGTACATATGACGGTTTTGCCCTTACCATGTTGATCCCATGTCTAGTATCTATGGGATGTCAGCGTCACGCACGGTGATCTGGAGTACATGGACAAGGTAATTTTACCGTATCGTCATTGTTCTTTTTTGGTCGCTGACTGGTGTGTGCACACTTATGTCAGTACTACCGCCTCCATTACGATCCCTCACTCAACTCGTCGCGCACGGACGAGAGCGCAAGGAAGGCATACGAGCTCGCGCAGAGAGAATTTGCGCCTGTATACTTTATCCGAAGTTACCCCGATGACAAGAAAAGGGTCGAGATGAGCTTTGACCTGACCAACTACCAACCACAGGTATCGTCGAGCTCACATTCCATCCCGCCATGACAATGATCCAAATCCCGATCTAGTTCAGAGGTGAACGCCCTCGTGGTCCGCAGACGTCCTCGGACGCAGCGCCTCCGTCTGCCCCACTCCGACCGCTTTCATCCCACGTCTTCCAAACTATCTTTCTCGACCGTGACGGAAGCAGCGAGAAGTGGAGCAAGGGGGACATCGATCCTGAGTGTGTCATTTATGAAAAGTGGTGGAAACAACAGAGTCATCGGTGGCAGCACTACGCGGGGACGGTACCCTGGATGATGTGCATCAACGGCAAGGTATGGGTGCTCTCCTTCCCTTTTTTGTTGAAACGTGGACACTCACGGTCGATGGAAGCACCATACGTCGTACGCAGGCGCGTGGACGGTCTTAAGTTCGCACGCCGATGCCCTCTCGTATGCTCACCGTCCAATGAATTCTCTTGTAGACATGCACGAGATCGCCGTCGTGTCGGGCTTGGCAGCAGCCTATCGTCTTGGTGCAGAGTGCGTTCTTGGGGGCGTCCGTTGATATTGGCAACCGCTCACGCCTCTTGTCTAGCTACCCATTTATCCAGGACGAGGATTGTAAAAGGCTGTTTCGGCTGTGTCTCGCGGTCAGTCATGGATGCCGTATGGTGCGTCGCGTTTCACCGTCTAGGGAGATGGTGACTGAAATCGGCTTCGTTTGTGCTTAGCGCGCCGAGCACCGTCGTGGCGTGTTTGTATGAGGGTGCAGAGGTCGATGTGTGCTTTTTTTTTTTGCTGATGGTGGTTGCGGTTCCCTGTACATCGTATACACGAGTGCTTGATGAACGACCTTGCGATGGGACAGGGACGGGTCTCGTCGGACGTGCACACGGATCGGAAGGGTGCCCGACGTCCGATGTAGCCCGATAGCAAGACCTGGCTGGGGCCACGGTCCATATCTGATCGCATCTCTCACTCCTCCTCCAAGTTGTCAGAATACAACGATGGCACGCAAGTTCTTTGTTGGCGGCAATTTCAAGATGAACCCCAACTCGGTGGAACAGAAGAAGGCCATCATCCGTGTTCTCAATCAAGCAGATCTGGATCCCTCGACAGGTATGTCGTGTCTGGCCGCCTAGAAAGCAGCGCGCGACTCAGAGCGAGGACGGTAGAGGTCGTCATTGCACCCCCTGCGCTGTACCTCATCCCCCTCAAGGACCTTGTCCACAAGGACATTCAACTCGCCGCTCAGAACTGCTACTTTAAAACATCGGGCGCTTTCACGGGCGAGATCAGGTCAAGCGCCTGTCATGCGTGTCATTTTCGCGTATTTACCGCTTCTCAGCCCCACGCAGCTCTCCGACGCGGGCATTCCATACGTCATCCTTGGTACGTCCACCCCTCTTGGTCTGGCCTGTCGGTCTGCGACGTGTTCAAACACTCAGGCCACTCGGAGCGTCGCACGCTCTTCCACGAGACCTCTGAGCTGGTTGCGACCAAGACCAAGACCGCTCTAGATGCCTCTCTCAAGGTCATTCTCTGTGTCGGAGAAACCCTCGCGGAGAGAGAAGCGGGCAAGACGACGCAGGTCGTCAACGAGCAGCTCCAGGCTGTCGTGGACGTTCTCAAGGAAGCCGACTGGAGGTACGTTTTCCTCCCTCCAACGTTCTCGACGCAAAACGAGCCTGGGTTTCCCGTTGGCAGCAATGTCGTGATTGCGTACGAGCCGGTGTGGGCGATCGGCACGGGCAAGGTCGCTACTGCAGCACAGGCGCAAGACGCGCATGCCGAGATCCGTCAGTTTTTGAAGACGCAAGTGACCGTGAACGTTGCGGAGACGACGAGGATTATCTACGGGGGCTCTGTCACTGCGGCGAATTCCAAGGAGCTCGGTGCGTACATCCCCGTTCCTATAGTTCTCGTCGTCTAATGCGTGTGGGCGTGGATAGCGACGCAGCCCGACGTCGATGGGTTCCTTGTAGGTGGTGCATCATTGAAGCCCGAGTTTGTGGATATTATCAATGTGAAGAGAAAGTGATAGAGAGGTCTTAGATGATGAGCAAGAATGTCAAGCGCCAGTCGGAATATGCTATTGCGCGTGTCTCGTCTATCGAGTCCAGAGGGTTGTGCTTGTGATGCTATCCTCGTTCCGTGCGCAAGACTAAAGTATACAGTGACTGACTAGCATGACGGCCTTCAGTTGAGTGTCGGTCGAGTATGCTCTTGCAGGGCACGAGATCATGCCTAGCGAGTCGTTGACGAGTCGCCGACGCGTGGCAATGGCACCCCTCGATAGGCCACAGCGTTCGATTAAATAGTCCACTGTGATGGGGGACAGACTGACGGTGGGTGGCCTGGTGGACGAGCTGAAAGAGCGTGGAGCGATATTGTAATGTGTTGTGTGTCCAAACAAGGAAGTCGCCATCTCGACCTCACGAAATGACCACTGCCCTGTAATGAACATCCTCTGAGAGACCCACTGTCACTGCTATACGATGCTGAAGTCGCTTCTGGCGCCTCTGCGAAACGTTCAGGATCATGCACACGAGACCACCAACCCGGACGATGCCCAGTCCCACGCACCCGTTGTAGCCACCGAGGAAAGCAGTCTCGCAAGCCAGGTAAAATCGCTCGTGGAGGAGTTAAAGTTGACGGAGGACACCCACTCGAGGATTACGGTAAAGGCTAATGTGGGGTGACTGGGCCATCGTTGGATTCAAATTCATTGGCAGATTTTGCAATCCCTTCGGTCTGTCATCGGCGAGCACTCTGGGGCACAGGATGCATTTCGCGAGTCGGACGGCTTTCTTGTTCTAATGCATGTCCTGTCTACACTGCCGACGACGTCATCTATATTGTCCAGCCCACAAGCAACCCAGCAAGTTTTCGATTGTATGCAGCTTGCGTTTACGCTCGCCTCGGATGCTTTGGACCGACACTCGATCAACTTGGCCTTCTTCGAGGCTAGTCCTCCAGCTTTGTGCTGTCATTCCCACGTCTCATTCAACTCCAGGAGTATGTTGGCTACACGGCTTTGTCTGACGCTTGTAATGCCCTCATCAAACATCCTGTCACCTTTGAAAAGACCCTCGGGTGTCTCCTTTCCCTTTCCATCCATGATTTTGCGGTGGTAGACCTGTTCGTCACGCTTCAAGCATGCTGTCATGAGCCCCACAAACTGGACGTCCATTTCCTGGAATTTTCCCCATCTCTTGGTACCATTCGTCTACCTCGTGTCTTCAAGATCGTCTGGGAACTCGTTCTCGGATGTCTTGCGACTAACACGTCCCTCCGACTTATAGTGTACAAAATTATGGAACACATGACTCAGTCTTCCCATCGTAATCTCGCCCTCTTGAGCATGCTGGGTATCTTGACCCCCATGTTTTCTAGTTTCATTTCTTCGTCTTCAGTAGATGATTCGCCCACAGCAGAACGTCGGTTGCAGTTCAAGATCATCAAGCGGCTGTTTGAAATGGGCACGTCTACTCAGGACGCGCAACGATTATTCCAGTGCGCCGTGAAAGAAGATAAATCGTTGGACTCAGAGATGATCGACCTCATTCGCGCCGGATTGAGGTCCAAATGGCCACCTCATATTTCCTTTCAGGATATGTCTACCGTGACGATGCCGCTGGGTGGCTGGACCACACTTCCAACCTCTGGTTTAACATGCATGGTAGGTGTCGGGAAAGCTTCTTCCACCTCGTTTCTGGGTTACATCTGACTTCCACAGCTATGGGCATGGTTTGAACGGATGCCCTCTGTCGCACACAGGATATTCAGCGTCTCCTTCGGACCGCGTTGTGTCATAGAGTTGAGCATAGGCAATAACGGTACCCTCGCAATTAGGACCAGTTCTCGCAAGCAATTTGCGATCCTATCCAAGCCACGAATAGAAACGTCTCGTTGGACCCATATCACTCTCGTATACCACCCGTATCGAACATCTCAAGCTGCCGTTCGTGCGTTCAGGCATATCGCACTTTATTCACAGTCTGATGTTCTTCTAGGCGTGTTCGTTGATGGTGTCCTTAGCGAAACCCTCGACTGGAGCTACCCGAGTATCCACGAGAGTTGTGTCGGAGAGTTTACCTTGGGTGACAAAAAACCAGATAGGGCCTCAAGTTGGTGCATAGTGTCGGCATACCTTCTCTCTACATCATTAGGTAAGTTCCCTTGCGTTAGTATCCTCGCGTCGCTGATCAGACTCAGATGATGAACTTCCCAGGTTCATTCATCATCTGGGTCCTAAGTATGAAGGAAACTTTCAGGACAGGGCGCTTGTGCGGTTCTTCACATATGAAGCGTCCACATCTTTGAACATGCATGTGGCCAGCTTTGGGTCAGCGTCTGGAGTAACATCGCTCACGAAAGCCATCAGAGACGGTGTTCTGATTAACGAGGCTTCGATTCTGTGCAAGCTCGTTGCCAAGGATATCGTTAACTTTCCACCGTTAGATATTCACCCCTATTCGAAAAGACGAGAACCGGGCAGCATCACTGTTTCTGGACCTCTAATCGCGATTCCGTGTCGGACGTTAGATCTTGCGCTATGGAGTATTGGTGGTGCTCAGATGCTGCTCTGTTTGGTATCTCTTGCAGAGGTGAGCGTTATCGCATTTCGATTGTTACACGTTCCGTTAAATGATCAAAGACGTCGCATGAGTTGTCTCGGATGATCATCATCCTATGCGATAGTCTTCGCAACTGTTGGCAAAATTCGGAGGACATGGAACGGGTCGGTGAGAATGACGTTCTACACCCATGTTTATTGCTGATGGCTACAGCCGGTTACGATGTCCTTGCCAGTATCCTCTCCCAAAAAAGTCGCCTCATTAATATGACGACCTTTGAGACCTTGTTCGAGTTTCTTGGGCTCAGTTTTCGGTCTCCAGAGTAAGCGTCACTTCATGTTTGCCACAGATACGTGGCTGATCGTTGACCATTCAAGCATCTCTACTATCACGAACACGGCTGCATACAGTGCGATTGCGCTCGACTTTGAACTTTGGTCCATGACGATCCCCGACATTCAACGAGCGCATCTTGAGCACTTTGCATTTCTCCTGCGGGCTAGTCGTTATCGGAAATTCAATGCCAAGGTTCGCCTATCCAAACTCAATATCGTGCGTAGGTTGTTGTTTGCTTTGCAATCGTCATGGTACTTGCCGGAGATGGCCTCGCATATTGTCAATGCGTTGGGTGTTGTCATGCAAGCACATTTCTCTCCCAACGATGCTATCAAGCCCGTTACGTCGTATATAGCAGCAAATATTGCTTCTGGTATGTGCAACGCCGCCCATTTGGCCCGAGGCATAATTGTCATGACGACATTGCAGATCCTGTTTCACTGCCTTCGCCGCGGGCTTCATTTACCGGTGGTGGAAACAGTGAAAAACCGCGGCTCGTCTTGGATGCCGTCATATCACTTCTCCGAGTCCCGACCATGTACATGAGGTTTGCAGAAGCGCTACCGGTTGCGCGCATCGTTCTGCTGTGGCTTGGACTCGAACCTTCTCCCGCTCTCGTTTGCCAGATCCTCGCGATAATAGGCATCAGTCTGAGCGCCTCTACTTCCTTTGGGAAGAGATTCGAACTCACAAGCGGTTGGCTTATGCTAAACAAGGTGTTACCGCCTATCTGGAACGATGCCATTCACGAGGCTGCTCTCGATTTACTGCTGCAGCCGGCGCGGGGTGGCGGGAGCACCTCAAAGACTGTCAGGTGTCCCAAGATGCTTGCCGTCTTGTTGCTTGCACTCCGTCAAGGGTTGTTGGCATATTCGGATACCCAGATTCAAGGTTAACCCTTTTCCTCCTCCACCTGGCAAGAATCGCTAACACGGCTTTGATTCAGGACCGTCGAGGTTCGTCATCGAGCGAATTCTCGGTGACCTCATCGACCTTCACACTTCGCATGCGCCGTTCCGTCAATTGTTCAGATCTCAGAGTACGACTGGGTTACTCATCGAGTGTCTCCAGTCTTCACCTGGCGGCGATGACCCGAAGGTATCCACACAGCTGACTCACTTCGGGTCGTTGATAGCGACTGGGAACCATTCATCACCTGCCCAGAAGCAGCAGGTAATCTACGACGAAATGTTTTGTCCGAGACACGTTCTGACGTGGTTTGCGATCCAGATATTGGATATTACCAATTCTGAATCTCAGCCGACGAGCCAGACTGTCTCGTCTTCGTCTGGTAGGCTTGCCTCTGTTCAAGAAGAGGCACTGCGGAAGACCAGCACCCGTTTAGAGGAATGGAGGAACACAATCATTGCTTCCGAGCGGGAACGCTATCGGAAGACGGTTATCGACACGTAGGACATGATTTGCCTATTGAGATTGTGTGACTGACTATGGCTCACCAGGCGCGAACGCCGCCGGCGCATCGCTACGATTAGCAAAGGTATTCTGGGCGGGTGTTCAGAACGCGACGTTTGGTGTCATATAGGGCCTGAATGGACCTGGAGACTCGACGAGACGGAAGGTCTATATCGGACCCGGTGAGTCGTATCCCTCGGCTGCTTGTCGCGCTTGCTCAACGGTTCCTAGGAATAAGCTGGAACCCTTCACTGAGTCCCCTGGTCTGATGCTTCGTGTAGCGACTGAAAGCATGACGAACGATGATAGGGATACTGAGGCATCGTCCACCATACAGATAGATCGCTCGATCAAGGACGACGCGGAAGCGTCCTTGGACGACAATGGCAATGCCCTGGCGGACGAGATCGCAGAAGACAAGCATCGCAGGGTCAGGCATGAACTCGAACCGGGGGACGTTATAGAGGCCGTCAGCACCATTTGCCGTGTGTCCGGGGTGGATTCCTATCGTAGGGGAATCCTTTTTCGTTCGTAGACTCCGTCCCTGACTGTTGACTTTCCCAGCCGGATTGCTCATTTTCGGACATACTCACCTCTACATGTTGGATGGGCTGATCGAAAACGACGTAGGCGAATTGATCGATGCTGTCGATGCGCCGAAGGGGATGTTTTTCGTTGCTGGGAGTACGCCCCATTTGCGAAGTCTTCAGAGAGCACGGCGATGGTGAGTTGGACCGTTGCGCGCACGCACGCGTCATGCCGATGGGATCACAGGTCGCTCGAACAGATTGCAGGGTTCTCGAACAAGTCGTTCCTGTTTAGAGATGTCGCGTAAGTGTGAACGATGGTCGTGGTTCCATTGGGCATTTGCTGAACGAGAGATTAGCCTGGAAATATTCTTCAAGGACAGTCGAACGATGTTGGCCGTCTTTCTGGACGGTGCCCATCGTCACGACGTTTCACGGAGGTTGGAAGTCATTATAGCACGGTGTTCGACGCAAGAGCACGTGTCGACGCTCGGGCTCGTGTTGCGGGAGATGAGCATAGCGGTACCGAAAGGAAGAAGAAGGGCATCACTGAGTGCCGACGACAGGGCATTGGCGACGGCTCAACGGCAATGGCAGAACAGAGAGATCAGTAATGTAAGTGGATCGGATTGGGTGTGTCGTACATGGGCCATGCCTGACTTGATGAGTCCATTAGTACGCCTACTTGAGTATCTTGAATCAGCTCTCTGGACGGACACCGAGTGATGCGACGCAGTATCCAGTCTTCCGTGCGTTCGCATGGTGGTCTGTACGTTGACATTCGTCTGACCATGATACGGTAGCTTGGGTTTTACAGGACTATACTTCGGATATCTTGGATTTGTCATCACCTGATTCGTTCCGAGAGTGAGTCGCCTCTCGTTCCCTTGATCCCTACTAGTGACGCTCTTTGGCGCATGGAGTCTATCAAAGCCGATGGGGGCTCTGACACCCGAGCGCTGTGAGACCGCACGGAGCCGTTATGAAAACTTGGAAAGCGTCGGAGAGAAACCGTTTCACTACGGTACTCATTTCAGCTCGTATGGCATAGTTTCCGACATGGTCCTGTTTGGGGAAGTAACGCATGCTTGATGACAGGTCTATGATCGTTTGCCACTTTTTGATTCGCATGGCGCCGTATACAAGTATGTTCAAGACCCTACAGGTACGCCCCTGCGTTGAGCTGAATCCTCGATTCATCATCCCCTCTCATAGGGCGGGGATTGGGATCTTCCGGATAGATTGTTCAGGTGAGTTGGATGGACTTTCCTTGTTTGTGGTGCCGATTACCATGCGTAAGTGACATCGGGAGGGCGTATTTGTCTGCCTCGCAAGATGTGAGAGGAGACGTTCGAGAGCTTATCCCCGAATTCTTCACGTGCCCAGAGTAAGCTTGACCCAAACAGAACGCCAGTACCCGTCTCATGTATCGGCTAGATTCCTCGAAAACTTGTCTGACATCGACTTTGGTTACTCCACAAGTACTGGGGAAAGGATTCATGACGTGAAGTTGCCTCCGTGGGCCAAGGGAGACCCCCTTTTGTTCGTACACTTGCATCGTCAAGTGGGTATCACGCATCATCACGTTCGTGCATCGTTTTTAATAACTGTCGCTCTCAAGGCCTTGGAGAGTCGTTACGTGAGCGAGAATCTCCCGGCGTGGATCGATCTTATATGGGGATGCAAGCAACACGACATTGACTCTCTGAACGTATTTCATCCGCTAAGCTACGAGGGAGCGATAGGTAAACCAATTTTCAAGCTCCCATGGTCAGTCTTAACATTACCACAGATCTGGACAAGATCACGGACCCTGTCGAACGAGAAGCGACGATCGGAATTATACACAACTGTGATCATGTGTTTCTGTGTGTTGTGTCTGCGTGGGCTGACACCGTGAATAGTTGGACAGACGTCGCGAAAGCTTTTTCATTCGCACCATCCACCGAGAAACTTGCAGGGTATTCTTAGTCTCCCAGTGCGAGCTTCTCGAGGCATACCAGAGGATGCTTTAGCGTTGGTTCTCGACCCTCGACCCCTAAAAGGTATGGCGAGAAGTTGGGCTCTTCGCATTGTGATTGCTCACGGATTTATAGTGGTGCTGGATGGGCCCGTGGCCAGCGTAGTCAAAGATGTCGGTGGCAAGGTGGTCCCTATGCCCGAAGGTGTGCTCACACCCCTATCGCGATCCGATGAGCAAGTGCAATGGGGAAAAGATGACACTCTCCGGGTACTTCACCACGGGACGGTAAGCGTTACTCAGTCCCCTGTTCAAACATAACGGATCCTGTTTCAGGTCGTACAAACAATCGAAGCCACCTCTCCCACCTGTGTTGCAGTCGCGGATCGAGACACCCTCGTGACTGGATCGAACGATTCTTTGGTACGGATTTGGCACCTGTCTCACGCTCCTCTGCCAATGTCGCCTTTCGTGAGTGCGACCACGACCAAGACCCATAAGCGACAAGACCCCTCGCTGACGCTCCTCCATCTCCTGCGCAAACACAACGCGCCTGTGATTTCCATTCAGGTATCCAGGGCTTGGTCGGTTGTAATCAGTGGCAGCCTGGATGGGAGTGCTATTCTCTGGGATCTCAACAGAGGTCTATATGTCCGATCAATTTGGCATACTAGCGCAGATGCTTCGATCGAAGACACAGCCGTGCATCTGGTCGCGATCAACGGATCTACGGTATGCTTGACCCTTTGGAATCCTTTGCCCGACCCTCATGATAGAGACCAGGGTTACATCGCGACGTGCTCTGCCCACTCTTTGTGGTTGCACACCATCAACGCGCGGCCTATTGCGAGATTGGATCTTGTGTCCAGCGGTCCTGGCACGCGGTTGCCTTGCGTGACGTCTATCGCATTTCACGAGCGGGATTACTCTTATCTCAGCATCCTTGCTGTCGGTCACGCAGATGGCACCGTTGCACTGTATACCTGGAACGCGGAAGACACGCCCAAGGCTGCTCGCGCCCAGTGGAGCTTCCTCAAGATCCGTGACCTGAAGACTGAGAAGAACACCTCTGTGTCCATCACGTCCCTTAACTTTATCGAGTGAGTGGCACTTGATACTCCTTACCTGATCCCCTTTGAGCTGACATGCATTGTTCAGAGAGACGCTCTGGGTCGGGGATTCGTCGGGGAAAGTGGTACGGTGGGTTCTTCCTGATTGAAAGATGCCTGGTTTGCGGAGTTGCAGTAGAATCTGTGTTTCGAAACTTTTGAATGTCGCTATATTGTGGATGCTGAACGATTGTGTAGTTTTGAAGTCCGTGGCCATTTGGAAACATGTATTGTCACAATCAAGTCGGCAGCGTGAGTGTACACGGCGAATCCGGCCACGTATGTTTGGACGTTCGAATCGACCTCGACGGCATTCTTCCGATCTTCCCAGGATCTCACCTGTGAGTTCCCCCTTTCTAATTTAGAATGGTAGGTCTGTCCGAAGTAGCACAGCTCTAATCCGTGAGATCCCTGGCCAGTGACGCGTGACGTCCCAGGTGCCAATCATCCAGGAAGGTGCCATCCAGGACGAAGTTCGGTTTTGAATTTGCCAGACCACAACCCTCGTCCCCACGTCTAGTTCACATCCGACACTTAGATCCACGCTTCCCCGATCTGTAATAATCGTGCAGCGTCTTGCTGGATTCCCATCTAATGTGTTCCCTCACACTGTGAAAATGTGCCTGGTCCCGTATACTGAGATCAAGTGTTTTCTCTTGGTTTGCGTTGGAAGTGGCAATATTTTTCATGGTCTGGTACTGCAATAGCCCATGGATCATAAATTCAGTACAAGCGTGATTGGGAAGAAACGCTCAACTCGTCAACTTTGCTAATGCACACACAGTGGACTGTTGACACGGAGATTTCACTTCATAGTATATATTGTTCAACGAGGACTTGAAACTCTCGGGCAGAGGTGGGACATCCACCAAAAGTTCCATGTTTACGTAAACCAGCCAAGCGCGAACACGAAAACTTGATAGCTGAAAACGCATTCTATTTGCACGTGGGGGTTGTTGACAGGCACGAAGTTGATGTGCTGCCGGTTTGATTTTGCTTGTCATCCAAGGTTCCCCGTTGACATCTAGAGAGGATGGTGTAACACTGAGATCCAGGACGAGTCCCCAGTCAGAGCAGATCTGATCTGAGTGTAAAAGAGATCATATGTGATATCATCCTGATCAATGTGGGATCTTCTGACAGCGAGATGATTCAGATTTCAAGATTTTTAATTCAAGAACCAAGCAGCAAGTACTGTGATGTGCGAGTACTCACCTTCTGGGCGGGCCATGGTAGCCGACAGACTAGCGAAATGGGGTGCAAATCAGCTAAGGTTCGAGGGGCGCTACGGGAAGATTGCGCCACGTCATGTCGAGGAGAATCAAATGTTATCCAGGTGGTAGCCACGCATATACGAACCTTGAACGGACTCCAAGTCCAAGGCCTCGTCCGATTGTCCGGTCGTCAATTCGTCAGGTGGTAAGAATAGCTTCAGGAGGTCAAATTATATGATAATCAGTGACAGATCAGAGAGTAACTTGCTCAGAACCTGCTTTACGCATATGCGGAACCATCAAAGCACTAAATCCACGAACACTTGATAGTCTATAACCAGTCGATTCGGCAACCAGCTCGTTAAATACCAAGTTTCCCCTTACCGGCGACAACCATTTGAGCGAGTACGAGTTAGTAGTAGTGGCACCAAAGGAGAGCGACTTACCGTCGAATTTCGTCCAAGTTCCAGAGAGCGACAGGACGTCTTTATGTAGGGACCAACGTGAAACTTCATTGTGGATCACACATACCGACTCCACTGTAGGTAGCCATTTCTTGGCTTGACCCTGTGAAAATTGCTGTTAACCTATCATTTTCAGAGGACCACAAGTGATTACACAAATAACACCAAATAGAAGCGTAGCAACCACTGCAGAGTGCAACTCTGGCTCATGCATGTCTTTGTCGTGGGCGGAGCGGAAGGACCTCCTCAGTTCGTTGCTCCAGACTTGTAGTGACGACGATGAGGGTATTGCCGTCGACCGCATTCTGCATGGCCAGAATGCGATCGGAAAGACTGGTAAGTTTCTCCCACTCGACAAATTGAGCCATCCTTTTTAAATTCCAGTGAATGGCAGCAAAAACCATTAAGGTCGATTCATTACGATTCACAGACAAGGATCTCATAAAGCTCGGTACCTTGGATCGCGGCCAGTTCGGTGTCGTTTGTTCCATTCCTTGTGCTCGCGTCTCGCCCACTGAGTTCGGACTCTAGATCGACGTGGTCAAATGTGTTCTCGACGGACGTGTCTATGTTCGCAAGTCAGTCGAAAGGGCCTTCGCTCTTAGATATCGTGAGGTGAGCCACGCCAGTGGACAGTTCTACTCCGCATGATTCAACTTTGGACAGCAATGTTCCCCGCAAATTGAACGTGATGTCCTATTACTTGCCAAACGCAGTAACACCATTTGGGCACCTCATCTTTTATGTTCGTTCCAGACTTCTACGCACCTCAACTTCGTCATGGATTACGCGCAAGGGGGGAACCTATGGGACGTCCTAGAATCCAGCCCTCATAGTGGCAGGGTTTCGGAAGCTGATCTGGAATGGTGGGCTCCCCAAGCCATATCTGCGATTCATTGGTGTCACTGTCAAGGATTTGCACACCGGTGAGCCCCTGTTTGAAGTTGGATGGACGTTGCTCAAACTATTGTGCAAAACAGCGATATTAAACCCCATAATTTTGTTCTGACATCACATTTTCATCTACGTTTGATCGATTTTGGTTCTGCGGCACCCCTCTCTCCACCAGAAGTTGACGGAAGTCAGAACATTCCCCAACGCCATTCATTGGTCCCTTGCGGCACCTGTGACTACATTTCCCCCGAAATTCTGCAAGCGCACGAGGATGCTCTACTTGCTCTCGAACTCTCTGATCAGTCTCCAGCATCTCCTGGTTCTGAAAAGCCGACCAGCACGTGCGGTCTGGAGACAGATTGGTGGAGCCTTGGAGTCATGCTTTACGAGCTACTATATGGTGTAACGCCATTCTTTGCTAACGATATAAGAACAACATACCTTAAGATCATGGATCATGAGGTCTGCTCATTGCTGTTTGTTGCTATTGCCACCATCTCATACACCACTAGACCAGCCTACGGTTCGACAATTCCGTCCCTATTTCGGAATCGTGTCGCGATCTGTTACGACGGTAAGCCTCTCTTGTAAATACCACGATGGCATGTCTGACATTTCCAAGGTTTTTGACCTCTCGCGAAAGGAGGCTCGGCCGTCGTAACGTGTTGGAAATCACTGAGCATCCGTTCTTCCAGTCTACGCACTGGGCAAGAGTCGGAATGGGTAATATAGAATTACCCGAGCGTTTGACTCCCTTTATTAATAGCGAGTTTCTAGATGACGCTCCGTCGGAGCTTCATGTGCCACACTTTACATGCACAACGCCCGCCCTCGATGCATCTTGCTATGCGCCGCCCGAGTCTCAAGATGAAAGTGTTTCACACCCATTCCATTTTTCTGCACTATTTCAGTCATCCGTCAGCACGTCTCCAGGCTGGTCCATTCTCCGTTCAACCCCTCGTGTTACTTCTGAAACTGGATCCCCAAAAAACGAAGCTTCTTTCATTGGGTTTTCTTGGGGACCACCAAGAAGCGCATTTTTGCCGTCAGATGGAAACACGAGTCAGAGCGCGCGCGAGGTTCTGAAAACTCCTCGGCTTCTGCTTCCCGCACAGTCTAGCCCCTATGCGCAACAGAACACTTTCGCGACGCCGGTTCGTCCGCATAACGCGACTCTGTATCATACTCTCCCGCGACCAAGCACGATCGGTCGCACACCAATGCGTCGTGCGGTTTCCGATCGCGAAGCGATGAAGCAGCTTGTAGACTGTATTAGCATGAGTGCGCGAAAGAAGGTGCTCGCCAGCGGTCGAAAACCTCGAATCCTTGATTCCATCAACCAGAACCGAACAATCGCTACCAAGAAGGAACTTAGATTCGGGCCGCCGCCCATCATGACCAACACAAACGGACCCCCTGGCAACTTCCCACCTGTCCCTGTTGTATCGGAGTCCGAGGCGACAGAGTCTGGATCGGAGGGGCCCCCGAGCCCAAGCCCGAGTCCGCGTCCTGGGTCGGCAATGTCGATGCTAAGTCGTAGAAGCAGTACACCGACGACCGCCTCTCGCTCCAACCTGTTTCCAAGTCTACCACCATCTTCGATCTCCGGGGTTTCTCGGACACGGGAATATCATCGGGACTGGGACGATGAGGTCTTCGCTCGACTGGAACACAGGCATGCGGTCTTGGTCTCGCAACTGTGCAGTATGCAGGTCCAGATAGAACGTCTTAGGGGACTTGTTGAACGATAGATGGGCGAGTATCGCACTCTTGCGTCCCAATCCTCCGATGATTTCGATAGCCTGTAACTGAAACAGGAACGTGGCCCAACGTGGCCCTTCGCAGCTTCTCCGCCGATCCCATATGCTTTTTTTTCGTTCGCGATCCCATCATTGTAGCCCCAAGCGAGTAAGAGAAGCGCACGAGTTGGAAGGAATACTCCGCTGCTGACATGGGTTGAGAAGCGATTGCCTTAGCCGACGGCGAGACTTTGTGGAAGCCTCTACGCGGGACAAGGACGTCGTTTGTAATCTTGCTGTCCCATCGGGTCCCGTACTCCTGGGAAAGCTTGTGTCCCTTGGTACTGCCGCATGTCAGACATCATCTGACATGTAACAGGTCCAGATGCCAACTTTCCTGTTTGCCGCTTCTATCAGATCCGCATCACCTATTTCTCCCTCATAGCTTCATTCTTTATCCTTCATCAGGTTGGCCCCGACAAATACGACCCTCAGCATGGAAGCATGTCGTGCGGCGGCTAATTTAAACAAACAAGGATTTCGCATTTGCTGGCCCGAACTACCGGTGCAACAGCATCGTGACCACACGATACGAGCCGATACGTCGCGGAGTATACCATCAACACTCATTCAACGTTTGTCAGCCCGTCCTTTCCCGAACGACGGACTGTTACATGTTCTTACCCTGTGAAGATGTTTTCATCATTCTCATTGGGATGCTTCGATCGCTTAGGTGTAATATTTAGCAGCCAAATTACCGACACGATCTATTTAATCGCCATGGGTTTCATGCCTTTACTTCCACAAGCCTGAGGAGCCCTGCTACGACTTTCACGACCCCGCCATGACTAGACTCGCATATGGGCAAAGCGTTCAGCACTGTGTGCGCGTTCTTTACCGGTATATCAAGTCCGACATCGTTACGACCATCATCCCCACAGTAAGTACCACCTGCTCACTATTCTCGTGCTCGCTTATTTTGACGATGCTTTAGACTATCTTCGCCGCTGCTGCTGCCCCGCTTTGTGACTTTAGGCGACTTCCCGGCGTAATATTCTGGATCTTCTTGCATCTCCTGCAATTCAACGTCGCGAACCAGTTGGTTGACCCAGAAGAAGACGGCAAGAACAAGTCATACCGGCCGATTCCTGCAGGTCTCATCAGCCTCCAGGACGCTACCATCCTTCGTTGGCTCCTCACCCCGGCGTGCTTGTGGTTTTCCGCCTCATACAGCACTTCCCTGTTCACTGTTAGCGTGGTACTTGCATCGCTGTTCGTATGGTACAACGAACTGCACGGCCACGAATACTGGCTGTCCAAGAACGCTTTAACTGCAATAGGCTTGTCGTTGTTCGAGTTAGGTGGAACTCTTGTCGCTGGTAGGTTCACTTGCTGTCTGTTTTGGTCATCGTCCGCTAATGGTCCACAGGGTGTGACAGATCCACCATAGAGCCAGTTGCGTTGGTCGCCGTGGCTATGAGTGTGGTGATGTTTGCTACGACCCTGCATTGCCAGGATTTCAAAGATGCAGAAGGTGATCGGCTGATAGGGAGAAAAACACTGCCTATCTTGTTCCCCTCCCTGGCCCGAATGTCGGTTATGGTCGGCTTACCGCTCTGGTCCGTTTGCCTGACGTGCTTGTGGGAGATTGATGTGATGTGCAGTGCGGTGTTTGTCGCGTATGCTGCTTTGGTGGGCATGAGATTTTTGGTGCTACAAGGCACCCAAGCGGACCGGCAATCGTGTCAGCTCTACAGCGTAAGTTTCCCAAGCTCCGAACTTTCCTTCCATACAGGCTTACTGATCGGTGGTCCATAGTTGTGGTTCTCTCTCGCACATCTATTACCGGGATATTGGCGTTTCTTCCACGGAAGTGGAATTTGCTTTGCGCCACTCTAGCTCTCAGGAAGGTGTACGATTAGCAGCAGCTCAGACCGGTAGACTGGGGAGTGACCCTGCCGGATTCCTGGTCACCGGCTGCTGACATCGGCTCTGGGCCAAACTGAGCTACGATAGCCGTTTCATGGATAGGCTAAGTTTGTGAATCTGCGAGACAGGCATACCTTACCAACACATCTTAGCGAAACTTGATCTCCGTCTGTTGTATGTATGACTAGTTGGCGCTCCGAGGATTTCAAATGGTACATCTTTTCTCCTAGCCAAGTACTTGCCACAAATGATTAGTGCTGTACATTTAATTTGTACTTTCTTGTACTCCGTCCTGGCTGGATATATGTACATCTGTTGGTAAAGTGGAGTTAGCGTGCCACGCAGGAACTTGCGCTCACCGCTGGAAGGGGAATCCTATGACAGATTCCAACGGATATGGAATTGCAGGTCGCCGTCGCCAGCAAACGAGCGCGCCAAGGATCAGTGAGCTGAATTTCATGCACATCATGGACCGTCACCCCAGACTATGGCGTGTTCTAACGTGTACAGCTCGCGATCAGCGGACTCGGAAGGGTGCCATCATCGACTCGGAACATACTCATCAGTCAATTACACGTTTGACTTGCACAACTCCTCGACGACCTCAGCTGTCCCACGTACGAGTAGTACCTGTGCCTTTGGCGAGCTTCCTCCGTCGGACGTCCGTCCATGCACGTTCAACTGGCAGTTGGCATGTTTGTGGCACTGGCAGGAGGCGCTGCGTAAAAGGATCGCGGAGTTTCGGCCATAGGGAGCAAAATCCGCTGTCATGCCGTTGGAACCAGGGCGGGTAAGTAGACAACGAGGCTCTGCACGAGGCTGCCATGTCTAAAATGCTTGGTCGTGAAAAGGTTCCTAATCGATCACAGTAGTGCGTGTATCTCGTCCTTTGCTGTCGCAAATGATCGTACTGAGGAATCGCATCATCGACCGTAGGGACTGATTGATCGTCTCGTGGCTAACCAGGTACTCTGAAAATCTGGTTTTCAATCCAGGTACGTGAAAAAAAAAAATAAATAAATAAATAAAATTGCTGACAGATGCATCGAAAGCCTGCCACAGCTGTCCCCTTGCTACCCGACCCATCCTTGAAAAGAGGTTTGTGGCATGATTCAAATAGACTCACCGCAGAGCCTGGGCGATCCGATGTCAAGTTAAAACGGGGTACGACAAGCAACACAAAGAAGCAGATGTGTCACCGCGAACACATCTGTGCACGACGGAATCTAATCATAGAGTGCCTTACAATTACACCCAAAAGGTTCGGGGGTTGACCATTGTTGCAACTCTTGCAACATGATAACATGCTCAGAAACGAGGACACGTTTCAGATTCCAGTGAAATTGGGGTCAGGTGTCTACTCATCTGAACAGTCGAACATGGGTGGGTTTTTCTTCTCCCACTGGAAGAACAAGTTGCCGCCACCCACGCTGACGGATCACGATCTAGGTAACTCTTGGGCTTCTTGAGCTTCTGCGAGACATGTTGCCTTGGCTGTTAACTGGGTGAGTGGGTATCGTTGCCGAGCCTGGACTACTGTCATCGAATGATTTCTGTCCGGGTACTCATGGGGCAAGCTGGGCAGTATGGTAGTCGTTACGAAAGCTCTGACGAAATGGCACGGAAGCTATCTTTCTCCGAATGGGGCCTAGTGGCTGGGATTCGGCTTCCTCAGGTGATCGCGTTGGACACCCGACGGATACTTGGCAATTGTTCTGGGCTACGCGGGGGTGCTGTGCTATCTAGCGCAGTGATAAGGAGACATCAATGCAGCCGAGAGAGTGTGCACTGGGTAAACTGATCTAATCTCATTTCGCTCTGAGGTCAGCACTATTAACGCAAAAGTCCAAGGGACCAGAATTGCGGCATTCCACTGTGCCTCGGAAACGAGGAACCAAAATAAGCGAACTATTCCTGTTGTCAGCCTGACTAGTAGCTTGCAATGGCGGAACCACGGCTTCATCCGACTTGCGTGTGCCCCTGCCTTGACATGAACATGATAGCAAGGACAATTCAAGCGGCTACGCCGTCACTCCGTACTGCGTCTCCTATAACCCCCTAGGCTGCGCCACCCGAAACACCAAACATGGTCTACAACGATACCGCAACAGGTGCCAGCATCCAAGGAGTTGTCCTCTACCCATACCTCGTCATCGTGTGTGTCTTGTCCATCGTAGGGTGTTTCCAGTGGGACGCGTTTTCTTCATACCAAAGTCAACAGCCGTCCACGTTCTGTCCGTAACGAAGAGTCCTCCCAACGACGAACCCGCATTTTCAGCTGCTCGCCGTGCTCAATGTTTACCGCGCGTTCGCGTTCCGGACGACGACTGGCCTCCGCTCGTATGTGTTCACTCTGGCAGAGTTGCTCTCCATGGTGGCATACCTGGCGGCGTTACTCTTCGTGTGGGCTTTGATCGTTGGTGATGATGTTTGTTTGTCATTCGGTTTGGTCGAACGGGTGCTCATGTCGCTTTTAGAGTCTGACCCAGATAGTCGGCTGCTGAACTGGTGCAGTCGAGCAGGTTTGTTGGCCGCCAGCCAACTTCCCTTCATCACACCCTTGGTATCAAAAGCAAAATTGTATCGCGTGAGTTACCTCGATGTCAGAGCCTCATGTGGATCTGACAACCTTCTAGTGGTCATGCATATAAGTGCTGACACGATAATCTAGGTTGACTGTTCGTTCTAGTCAGATGAACATTTCGTGACTTGCACGGATGGTATAACGCTCTAGCTATAGTCGCGCTTCAAGTGAATCCGAATTGTTTGGTATCACTGCTGCATCGGCGTTTGCTGCACTCGCAGCCCTCTCCTCGCGTCCTGTGCGGGAGAGGGCTTACAGGTTGTTATTTTATTTTCACCTTGTCGCTATCACACAAGTGCACAATCAGTATCCTAAAACATAAACGACTGACCTGTTCAGAGTAATCATGATTTCCGCCATCCTTCACGTCAATTCTTATGGCATGCTCCGTCTCTCGTTTGCTACACTACCACCGGCTTGCGCTAACCTATTTGTTTCAGCGCAACGAGCTTCTCAGGCTATATCTGGCCCTCATTCACTATCTGGGCTGCCGTCCGTTTAATGTGCACCAGCCGATTAATTTTATGCAATCTCGCGTATTTTGTTTCTCGCCAGAGACAGAGTAGGTTGGGTGTGATGACAGAACTACCATTCGGTCACCTTGTACGGGTGAGATTTCACCGATCAGATAATTTCCGCTGGTCACCTGGACAATTCGCCTACCTCACTATGCGATTTGTTTCGCGGCTTCCCTTTGAGGCATACCCATTCGGCTTTGCAAGCGTTGATTCCGCTCTCTTCGCTCTGGACACAAAGATAGCGGAGGAGCGTGACGGAAAGCAGCTTGTCTTCTTTATCGGAGCTCGGGATGGGTTTACGAGGCGCCTAAAGGATGTTGCAGCACGAGAGAGCGAAGGTGTATATCGACGGGCCGTACGGAGGGACTGTGAGTCTGGGTTGTTGTGATACCTCGTTGCTCATTGCAGGTATGTTCTTGGCTCAGACCGAGGTCTCACTGCTTTATTCTCGTGCAGGAGAGACACGAATCACGCTTTTATTACCAGCCTTGTTGAGCGTCGTCGACTGAGTGGTTCGCTTCATACATCGTATGTCGTCGACCGCCAGAAAACAATTAGATCAGTGAGAAACGGATCAAGTCGCTGCCACCGAGTTGCACTTGTCTGGTCTGGTGGTTGCTTTCGTTCATTTGGAATGACGCATCCTGGTTTACTAGTTGGTGAACTGCCAGTGGGTCTCAGAGTCGCTCATTAAAGCGATCAGGTTTACGCCGCTGGGACTAACGATGGACATTCAGGCTTTCTTCATCCAAAGTCACTTCATTCCGCGCCGGAGAACGTAACCAACTTTGAGACGATACATCTCCACTCATTCCAAGATCAAAACCCCTTTGAATGTCCGTGTCTATCCGACCAGTCAAAGGCTATGTTCGCGCCTCCTTGGCCGAAGCTTACCATCGGCCGACCAAACTTGGAGCATTTACTTGGCGAGGAAATACACGCCGCTAGCGGCAGGGTGTCTGTCAGCGGTAAGTGAAGGGTATTTCTCTCTCCGAGTTTGTGGGCCCAATACCATGGCAAATGTCGTCCGCAAGGCGTTGCGACTGCCTTTGTCAAGCCCATCTAGCCCGCTGAAGAAGGGGAGTCCTAGCGTGACGTTGCACATAGAATGCGTCGTCGATCCACGGCCGAAATGTCCGAGCGAGATCATGAGACACGTGATAGGTACCGTCATGGGCTTTTATTTAATTAAACGTTGCAGACTGGGTGTTGTCATGGATTCAGCTCTCGTTATTGGGCGTGGTCGAGTAAGTACAAGACCTGGTAGAGCATCGAGCTAGTTAATCGTCGTGGATTCACCTACGAATGCACCGTGTTCTCCCTGGAGTGGGCCCCAGATTTCCGCGTTGCGTGTGGGAACGCCCCGCCGTCGTTCGTGACAACGCTACACTCCGGCTGTTGACCAGCGCCATCCATGTCTCCACCCTCAGAGGCTTCCGCGCGGACGCGATTCTCAATATCGCGCTCAATGTCGACGCGCTCGTCGCTGAGCGTCGCAAAACCGCGGGCAATGTCCAACGCGAGCAACATCAGCGGTTGCACGACCGTGAAGCCGTCGTCATCGCCCACCTCGACGACACGGACCACTTCAACGGTCAGCAATGCTCGCTCGCCAAACGCGACTCCCGTCCCGCCGCTCCCCGTGAAGCGTGCCAGCGTGTCCGCAGCTTCACAGTCAAGCCACCGGCTTCCAGTCCCTGTCAAAAAGCGGGCTGACCCCCCATCGCCCTCGCCCGTCAAAGCTCGCCGCACTTCCCTGGTTGGACCCCCGAGCGCGTTTCCGCGTACCGTCTCCTCCGTGTCAGTCACCCAAAGGCCCGGGGGCGTGCAGGTCACGCCTTCCCGCACAAGGGTCATGTCCGAAGCCCCAACGCCTTCACGCAATGCACCAACACACGCGCCCTCGAACTCCCAGTCCTACTCGACTTCTCTCTCTACCGGTCCTTTATCGCACTCTCTTCACATCGCGTCCTCAACCTCTCCCAACACCAACAGAATGCACCAGTCGCTCTCGATGGGTGGTGAGACGACACCGTCCCGTGGCCGCGCCACGAGCACTGGCATTGCTGGCGGTGTTCCCTTCAACGCTAAACAGGCCACGTCCGAGCGGAAGGGCACCCAAGGCACACCGGCAAACCCCCCAGCTCAGTCCCCACCGGGAAGGTCTACTGCGCAAGGGACGCCCGTAAAATCCCCAGGACAAACTACCCCTGCCAGGTCACCGAAGATCACCAAAAGTCCCGAGTGGTCGCCTCAGCCGCAGTTGACGCCTTCAAAATCTCATCTGCTCTCTGTGGGGAAAGGTCGACATAAGGGCTCCGTTGCTTCCGGGGGAAGTAGACATGAAACTGCGGCGCTCTTGTCTGAGTCGTTGCTAGCGCGGACCATGAGTCTGAACGCACCTGCAAGTATCGCTAATGGATCTGCTCCGCTCAGTCAAGCGAACGGTGCCTCGACCCTGGTAAATGCAGAAGGTGGCTATCCTTGGGATGACCGCGACGTGGATGATGTGACACTTGAAATGATAACCGACGTTGGCGAGGACACTGGAGACGAAGAGGTAAGTCGAGTTCAGCTTCCTTCTATTGGAATTTTTCTTCGTGTCCTATGACGTGTCTTATTGCGTTTCAACGAGGACATTTCTCCTTCGTCCCTTCGTTGACCTGTCAACTATCCATTGGCGGGCCCATTGTTACCCAGCCGTCATTTAGATGATATCTATTTTTTTTTACCAATTCACTTACCATATCCAAAATAGTTTGAAGGAACCTTGAATAATCTCCGCAAGATCCATCTCACCCGCCTCACATCCTACAAGCGCCTTCTGGAGCGTGCGCAAGCAAGCAGTGCTGCTCAGGCATATGCGCTTCAAGCTGAGCTCTCGATCCTCAAGGGACAAATACAATCGAACAATCTGTCTCAGGCCCCGATCGATTGCGATGAGATATGCGTATGTGGAGGTCGGAAAGCAAAGGGGTACTGGAATGGGTATGCAGAGCACATGAATGAAGACGATGAAGGACTAGGGTTGGCAAGCGCGTTGAGGGGTGATGGGAGGGGTGGGTTTAATGAAAAGGAAGTGAAGAGGGCTGTCAAGGGATTGAAGAGAGAGGCGAGGATGAAGCTGTAAGTTATAGCTTACTGCCCGCACTGGTGTATATCATCGTTGCTGACCACTACGTTTTGCGTCTTCACAGAATCGGTTTAATTTTAGATTGTGAGTGGATCTGGTTCAAGCAGATCTTCCAACGTGTCATACTGACGAACCATGCTCTCACATGCCTCACGACTCTTTGCATCTGATCGTCGTCTTTCCTTATCGCTGACCATGATTCGTGCTTCTGTTTCATCTCGTAGCTTTATTCCCGGGAGATATCCCCCTGCAGATCCTCCTTTTGCAAAAATATCTCAGATCAACGTTCGACATTGTGGGTACGCTGGCGACGCTGGCGCCAGAGTTGGCACTACGGATCCTTCGGGAATTAAGCATCAAGGAGGTCGTCAAAGCTGGTTTGGTGAGTGGTGATTTCAAACAGTTTGTTTTTACGACCGCGACTTTTGTTGAGCCGAGCTGTGATATCTGTGGTTGAGACCCGTTGGGAACTGATGGCGATGTCATGTCTAGGTATCGAAGAAGTGGCTCACAGCGACCAGACATCCTGCGTTGTGGCGTTGGCACTGTCTACGGTTGACGGCAAATGACCCGGTACGGATCAGGGCACCTGATACCCCTGAAGGATGGTATGTGTATTCTATTCCTTGTTTTTTTTGGTCGGTCCTCATCGAGTCTGTCGCATTAGGTTCCCGTTGTATCGTTCATTGCACCATCGCGAGTCCAACTTTGCGAATGCCTTACCACAGAGCATCAGATTCTTGAACGGCCATACCAACTTTTGCACGACGTTGCTCTTGAGAGGTGTGCACCATTCCCCTCGAGCACCTAGTATTCGTTTCATTTCTGGTGTCATGTTTTCAGGCAAGCGGCTTGTCTCAGGATCGTACGATGAAACCATCCGCTTCTGGGACATAGAAACCGGCGAGATGAAGAAATGCCTCCAAGTGAAGAAACCAGTCAGTTGTGTGGACTTCTTGGCAGAGGAAGGTACGCCTTATGCTCGTGTTGTTCGTCGCGCTTTTGCTTACCCTTATACCTAGAGGTGTTTGTCGTTGGTTTCCATGACGTCGGGTAGGTTATGTGTGTTCGTATGACGAGCAGACACTAAGGGCACCATCAAAGACGCGTTCATTTGTTCTCCTCGGTCACATTTACGCCTCTACAACAGCTGGCTGGTCACCTCAACGGCATTCGTGCTGTTGCTCTCTCCTCGCGTAATCTTGTCAGCGCTGGAGCGGATAAGGCCTTGGTTTGTTGGGACTGGCGTGCAGGAACAAAGATCGTGCGATTTGGACAACAAACGACTGTCAACATTGGTGTGCAAATTATTGGATCTGGCAGCGCTGCGGATGAGGGTGAGAGAGTGGTCAGTGTGACTATCGACGGGATTGTTAGGGTGTTCTCAATCAGTTGAGTTTTTTTCGTATCCCTCTCTGAAAGCAGCTGACTTGTGATCGCAGAACGAAGGGAGATGATCTCTCAGTTCAAACTCTCCGAGTTGGGAGGCGACGACCCTGCCCTGAATGCACGACTACACAACGTCGGTGCAGCGCCGAACAATATGCTTCAGTGGTTCGCAGCCAAAGGCACACAAATGACTGTGCGTACTTGTCTGTCTCTGTACCGTGTCCTCTAAAAATCATCTGCCTAGTGTGCCACGAAATCAATTATTCTTCACTTGCAATGGACTGAGGACGAGGAGAAGCCTTCTCCAACTGAGGGCAGCGCGACGTCTCCTATCAGCGACAATTCGCGGTTGTCTTCCCCAACGCTGCAACCCAATCTCACACGTAGCACCACTGACCCGCGTCCTCGTGCACTTGCGTCGCTCTCGAGGTCGACGTCATCACTCATCACTCCTCAGCGTCGACAGTCGTCTCTTGGAACTTCTGTCAATGCTACAAGTGCTCCGAGGGCTCGTCTTTCTCTTGCCACACCTGCTACCCCTTTATCTTCATTGCTTTCCCCCTCACCTCGCTCGGGGACTCCATTATCCCCGGTGGGTGGTGGAACTGTCGGTGCAGAGAGATTCGCTATCAGGTTTGGACGTGCTGCAATCTTGACGGCTCCTCCAAAACTCGTTGCGGTGGTCGAGACGCCCGACGTTGCTGTTGGTGCGGTCGATCCAAGGAAGAGGAGAGTGGTCACGGCAACCAGGTTTAGTTCAAGAGCGGGAGCTGATCGAAGGGTGAGTAGTTTTGGCTTTCGGGAATCACTTGATTTCTAAACCCTAGGTAGGTCTTGATATCAACCCATGAGAACAAGGAAATTGTCGATTCCGAGTTCGAACCTCTTGAAAGGGACGACGGGAACGGGGGCCGTGACGGCAATGGCAATCAACTCACGATGGATCATTCCGATCGTGCGCCTTTAAGCCCGGAGCCAGTTGTGGACACTGAGACGAACATCATACCTCTTTCTGGAGCATGGGCGGCGCTGGCTCACGTCCATGGAGATTCAATAGACGCGGCCTCGATAAAGGGACTCTTAGGTCCTCTTCCCAACAAGTTCACGGGTCTCGCGACGCCTGAGAGGAATCCAATGTCGATGCAATTGAGCCATGAAGAGGTCGTCGTGGGTTGTGCAGACGGCACTATCTAGTGAGTGCACTGTGGTAGTGTGAACTTGAAGTAAGGTGCTGATTCTTGTAGCGTCATGAACTTCGTAGGCCATGAGTATCAGAAGGAGAAATCCGTTTGGTCGGAGCAAACCGAAGAGGACGGGGCGGCGGTTGACTCCACGGATGACCATGACGCATACGCCGAGTCCTGGTGAGCATGATACCCTTGTTACTGGAAAAATCCCGCGAGAAGACCGCAACCCAAGATCCATGCCTTTACGAGGCGATGTACTCTAAGGACACTTTGCATTCAAGCATCAAAATTAGCATTTTCCCTTTAACTAAAGTACAAGTAATATCGAACTCGCACTCACTCGTTTTACTACTCTACGTTCGTTCTGGTTTCAAGTCGATTATCTACATATCGTGATGTGACTCCTTGTGAGATTCGATGATGGATTATGTAAGGCAATGTGGTTTGTTGTCACTCGTTGAGCGCACTAGGTGTGAGGAGAGGTAGGCAGTCCAAGTCCACTCGTTCTCCTCCACAGCATGTCCACTGGCGACGAATCTGAAGCCAACTGTGTCTTGTCGGAACATGAGACTCAATTCGTGTACCAGTCGGGGGACGAAGACGTCCTCTGGGCCGTCCAGGAGATCACCGCCGAGCGCGGCAACAAGTACAAGGTCAAGTGGGCTGGGATCGACCCTGCTACGAGAAAGCCGTGGGCGCAGTCGTGGGTCACAAAACACGACTGCACGGACGACTTGGTGATCGAATGGAAGAAGAAGAAGAAGAGGCTCTCGGAGGGGAAGAAACGCGGTGAGTGTGGTACACTCTTTTTCGTGTCTCGAACCCTAGTGAGCGCGGTGTATTGACATCGTGGTGTTGGCGGGCCGTAGGTCGAAAAACGAGCGCGGCGTCGCGTACGACGTCGGGCGCGTCTGCAAGTCAGTCGGGCAATAAGACGCGTCGTTCGGCGTCGAAGACGACGTCTTCGCGTCTGGACTCGGCCGAGCAGCATGCCCCTGCGCCACCCAAGCAAGCCGCTGCCAAACGTAAACGACCGCTCGAGGCTCCTGCTGCGACGTCGAGCGACGTGGTGCAAGACGAGGATGTCCAGGGCGAGCCGTCAAGGCCGCGCAAAAAGTTGAAGACGATGGTGGAGGTGCTGTTGCCACCGCTTTCTACGGACGACGAGTCGGAGGCTCTGTGTCTACCCACAGCCCGTGCCAAAGCCGCACAGAAAAAGGTACCAACGAAGAGTAAAGTGGCTTCGTCGGATGTCTCTGGTGAAGAAGCTCGCTCGCCGCCTAAAACCAAGGGCAAGTCCGAGCGTCGCTCTGAGGCGCGATTGAACGTCAGTTTAAAGGAGTTGGACGTGCGCGAGGAATCAAGGTTGCCTCGATCCAAGATGAGGACCAAGGTCGTTCCACGAGGCAAGGAGCGTGTCATCGATGCCAAAGGTTCATCGTCTGAATCTGATGACGAGGACCTTCGGCCGCCTAAATTCAAACACAAGTCAACGTTGAAGCGCAAATCACTCTCAGAGCAAAATGATGGAGCCTCCGAGGAGGTAGAGTCCACAGCTCGCGCAATTAAAGTCGGACCACCGCGAGGTGTAAAGCGCCAAGAGAAGAAGTTGAGAGAGTCTGAGGCACCCCGAAAGCCTGGGCCTTCAGGAACCAAACCCCGGGAGACGAACGATTCTGTAGATGAGCGTGTTTCCGCCGGAGAACAACCTGAGGGTCACCTTGACCGAGAAGCCGTATCCTTTGGTACTCCGTTGCTACTACGGCGGAATATGGTTGATGACCATACTCCCCCTCCTCCCTCGCATATATCCATACCCCAGGTCCCTCTGAACACATGTCGTCGAAGCCCTGATCTTTCTCCAGGAGCTAGAGCGCGACTGGAGCTTTTTGATCGGATGATGGCAGAATCATCGCAGCCCGATGTAGCTCCTCCACCTGATGCCTCTGAACATGTGGCAGATGATACTCACTTTGATTTGAACGACGCTCATGACACCTATGAGACTTTCGACACCTTCGTTCCGCCTCCACCGCTCAGTTCACCCCCATCAAAACCCGAATTGATGCTTTCGAAAGTGGGCACAGCTAATGGACTGGTCGTCCCAGAGGCTGAATTACCCGGAAATTCTCAAAGCCAATCACACTCATTGCAGAAGCCTTCTTCGCTGTCGTTGCGTGCACCCGACAAATCCCCGCGTAAATTGGTTGATCTTCCCACTATCGAAGTCATTGATCCCCCTGCAACATCTTCATCTTCACCTATATTCCCCCAGGATCCACCTCAGAAATTTGTGTTCGTTACGAGTCGTGCATCAAAAAAGCCGACGTTCAAGATTGCCCCGAGTACATCCCGTTCGACGACCAATGGGGGTTCACGTGTGGATTATCCTGAAGCACCTCCCAGCTCAATCGAGAGTTTCACTTCGCCACGACGTACGGACAAAGGGAAGCAGAAAGCTATTGAAGAGGGCGGGCTCGAAGGTATTCTATCCGAAGGGGAGGGAGATGGCGTCCGCCAGAAAAGACGAACGCAGAAGATCACTGATTCACAGTTGAAGAAGAGAGGCAAAGAGCTTTTCCATGAAGTTCAGTTGGCGCGGGAGACGGGGTGGCAGAAGAACAAGAAGCCAAAACGACTCAAGGCTGTCAACGCTATCGTCAACGGGAGAGCTTCTTCTCCGTCAAAAGGACCGTCCCTTCCATTTACCATCGAGGCGGAGAACACTATGGAGCACCGGTGGGAGAATGCGGTGGATCTGAGTGGAGGCGCAAATAGTGCGACGTTGGATACGCCGGAGCACAGCGGGGCGAAGCCGCTGACCGAAGAAGAGAGGCAGCGTTTGCGGATTGAGTTACGCCAAGAAGAAGAAGAAAGTACGCAAGAGGCAATGGACATCTATCCACCACCTCCCGTGAAGGAGTCTGAAGCCGTAAACGGTGGAGATGCCCATATGCCACCTTCCTGGCCCTCCAAGGTGAGTCGCAGTCCCATGCGACCTTTTTGTTCGGCGTGATTGACGCGTCGTTTTAGAGCTCTCCGTTCAAGGGACGGGTTGAGGACGCCGATCATGTCGAACAGCCCTCTACTGACGTCCTTCTGGCGAGTGTTATTGTGCAGGCCAGCCAGGAACAACGACACGAACAAACGACAGACATCGATCCTTCGCCGAGCAATCAACCATGTAGTTCTCCAGCCCGCCCAATCCCCGGAAACCTGGTACGCGACTTGCCATTCTGTCGATCCCATGCTCACGTCGCTATGCTGGTGTAGACGGACTCGCCGAGGCGGAGACTGGGAGAAGCATTGTCTTTGCTCAACCTTAAGTCAGAAGAGATTCAGCGCCTCGAACGGGAGTTGGCCGATGAATGCAAAAACTTGCAAGGACTGGAAACACAACTCGCTGAACTGCGACAATCTTCGGAACCGACAGGACCTGTGCGCGCTGCCTGGAACGCCGAACGCGCTCAATGGGCCCAGGAGAGATCCAAACGAGAAGAAGATTTCGCTCTCTTGGAGACGCAGCGCCAGGAGATGTCGGGAGAAATCGCGAGTCTTTCGGCGCGCGTGACCGAGTTGTCGGACGCAGCGGCACGAACTGAAGAAGCCAGGGTCAAGTTGGCTGAATTGGAGGCCGCACGCGATGCGTGGACCGAGGAACGTGACGTTCTACTCAACGACATGGTCCAACGATCAGAAAAGCTAGCTACACTTGGCGAAGCCCGCGGCCAGTATAACCAGGAACTGTTGAAGCAGGAGATAGAAAAAACTTTGTGGGTGGAGCAAAGGGGCAATTGGGAGACCGAGCGTGCGGCACTGCAGGAAAAGCAAGAGATGCTGTCGCAGTTTGTCTACAGGCTCACTGCTACAATCGAGTCGATGAAGGTTGCCAAGGACTCTGCTGAGAAGGACAGAGACTTTTTCCGGGAACAGTACGTGCAAGCCTCTGGGTTTGTTGATTCTGTTCGCAACGAGAGCGTGGAGCTGGAGAAGAGGGTGAAGATAGCTGAAGGACAGGCCCAAGAAGGGGTTGCAGCAATAAAGGCACTCTTTGAGGTATTGCAACGTCGTTTGTATCCGCACGTACTCACCGACATTTTCCAGGGCCGTGTCAAAACGCTACAGGGTGAGGTAGACCACTGGAAAGGGCTGACAGAGCTCTTGCAAGAAAGGGACAGACGGACTAACGATGAACTTCGCCTGCGGGCTGCACAAGCACCCGAGTTTGAAGAGCTCTGTGGGCGCCTCAAAGCTGAAAACACGTCCCTCGAAGCTGACGTTCGAAAACTCGGTCAGGCCCAACAACGGAGTGTCTACCAGCGAAACAGATTATTCTACGAGATTCTTCTACTCAAGAAAGAGAGGGCGTCCCTCAGATCTAAACTTTCAAAGCTGATAAAGACGGGCAGGAGTAGTAGTACTCAGGAGACTTCACACTCTGTGCCTGCACTACCGAGCACCGAGGATCTGGATCCAAACGATATGGAGTTGTTGCCGGACCCGGCTCCTCAGTCGCTGAACACTACTTTCGATGAACTTGCATTGTTTCCGTGCATGTGGCGTCCACAATGGAGGGACCTATGCGAGCAAACGTTTGATACAAAGGAGGTGTGTCTCGCTTGCTCGACGTTCGTGAACGGTCGCTTACCACGATGACACGCGTAGGATCTCGAAAGACACATGCAAGGCCATCTGCGTGATGTGGTGGCTTAATTGCTTGCTGTATTGTACATGTTCTTTTTCCCATTATTGTCACTCGGGCGATTGGATTAAACTACTGACCACAGTCTTACCTATATACGCTGCTCGCAATGTCACTCCCAGCTAGTACTGTCCCACGTGGGAGTTTTATGTGATGGATAAAAAAACCCTTCAGGTATTCTGACGTGAAAGAACAACCAGTTGGAAGCTGGGCAAACGTCGGATCTCTTGGGGGCAGTTTATCTCGCTCGATGGCGAGCACACGGTGTCTGTCAACCTCTTTGTTTAGGGACCCCATCGCGCGATGAACTGTGCTTTCAGTCCCCCGCGTGGGCGCCGCGGAGCTGACACTGGCCTTCGTTGCCTGGGACGTTCAAAACGGGCTTTGAACGACTCGGAGTAGGCTCGTCAGGGTGATCATGATGAGGCGTGAGGTCGACTGTAGCCCTGTTAGCCCGAAATCGCGTTCTCGAGGTCGCTCAGTTGTCCAGGGTACTCGAAAAAAAAAAGGGTCAGGACTCAGGAAAGACATTGCCGAGGTCGTCAAAACGAGTGGTGTTATGAGAGCGACTGCTTCGAAGCGAGGTGCCTGTGTTCTTCACCCGACAGTTGGATGCACCTTGTTATCGCCAGGTTGGACGTGGCGGAGCGACCATGCGACCTCGAAGGGGGGGTCAAGCGGTCAAACAAACATGGAGCGCATACTACCCGAGGTGTTGAATCAATCAATCTCTCGTGTCTTCTTGTACTTTCTGTAACGAGAGCGCGCGCTGTGTAGCTACGGTGTGTTGCATCCTCCAGCCACCAGCTCGTGACCCTGTGGTCGACATTGATCAACGAGGATCTCGACACGTACGCAGTAGGGGCCAAGGATCCCGGATACGCTGATGGATTACTCCATGTCACACTTTTTATCGTTCGGCGAGCGTCACCAAAATGGACGACCATCGTCGACACGAAACCTCCCCATCCTTGTGAAAAGAAAATGAACGGTTGCCATCGTGTGAGCTCCGGGCTAAACCCTCGCGCAACAGCAACACTCTGTCCCACTCACAACGTTCTTTTTGCACTGCGAACCAAGAACCGTTTCACGGTAGTAGTTGTCAGCCTTCGTAGCCGTTCACCAGTGCCTAGCATTGGCTAGAACTCAAAAGGTAGATAGACCTCCAAGACCGACGGTGGCCGACAGATCTGACGGTCTGAAAACCCTGTCAGAACTAACCCCAGCCCGAGAATGGGATCTCTATCGGGACCGGGCCAGTCCATCGTCATTGTGGCTTCAACAGTGCAGGCTTACTTTCAGTTTTCCGTTCAAGGCCCGCTGTGATCATGAACCGCGACGGGGAACCTCTGTCGCTCGGATGGCTGTCTTGTCTCAAGTAATGTTTGCAAGCTCGAGAGAAATGAATTCATAGTCGTAATCACTATGTTCTCGCAGTGCGTGGAGCCTAAAGAAGAGGTCATATGGTGTGGTTGGTCTCCGGGACTCAAAGTATTCCGTGTCTCTTTCACCTGCACGGGGTAGGGGTCGAAAATGGCGTGCATCTGTATGTTGTCCTGCGGGATAGGGTGACTGTGGGCAAGGCGGCTATACCCAGAAAAACACACATTCAGGACGCCTTGATTCAAGTCGTCAGTGCAACTAGTCCCATGATCCTCGGCCAGGTTCCCGGACGTCCGAGCCTCTAGTTCAGATCGTGACTGTTTAACCAGTGGGCATCGCTGATTAGAACGGGAAGACGGGTTGTCCCTGCTGCATAAGCCTGCCTTTGCACAACACACGACCCTTTGCCACGTAGTACATTGTAGCATCGAAGCTTCCTTCTTGCGGCAAGTGGCACAACGTCAATGTCATAAACCAAGGTAGCGTCCTTGCGATGCGCGCGGTGATTTCGAAAGCGCCGCTGAACAAACTGAAAAGGCGTTGTGGTGCGGGCTGGCTCTCCAATGTATGTATCCTCAGCAGATAGTCGTCAATGACAAGCTACGCCTTGATCAACTTTGTGACTCGCCCTCGTCCCACTGAGGGCACTGGCCAGTAGCGGTAATCGTGACCACTACCAGCGCACCGCCACCTTTCGAGTCCGTGCACGCATCGCGGACCACCGACTCGGACCTGTTGTCCAAGACATGCGTCGAACAAGGCGGCGAGGACTGACCACACTGGCAGTCTTCGACGAGTGAAAAACGCCCCTTGAATCGCTGTGTGTTTTATCCTATCCAAGTTCACTTGGCATAAGTACCAGCGGACAACTCCAATTTCGCGATGCTGCCGTGCAATGAGTTGTCAGTCGTGTGGAAAATGGATGTGGACAAACAACCCGAGAGAAACGATACAATGCACATACGTATGGCCTCTCATAATGATTTCAGGAGCGCCGAACGTGAGCTGGAAGAGCGAGTGAGCACAGACGTCCATGCAAACAATACATCAGGCAAAGCGGAACGACAGCATCAAAATGTGTTCCAGTACATTGCATGAGAGAGGAAACAACAGTAGTGAAATATAACCTCGTCTAAAAGTGAATAGGTTTTCCGTATGCCGACATGGCGGCCTCCTTGAATGCCTCGCTGAGCGTGGGCTAGAGAGGAAAAAAGTCAACATATGGCATGGTACCAACCAAGCAGAGACATACGTGAGCATGTGTCGTACGAGCGATATCCTCCGAGCTTGCACCGTACTCCAAAGCAAGCACAGCCTCCGAGATCATCTCGCCAGCATTGGGGCCTGTGTTCCGATTAAACACGCTCCTTCATAGTAGAAACACGACAATAAAAACTCACCAATGATGTGTACACCGAGAATTCTGTCCGTCTCCTTCTCGGAGAGGAACTTGACGAAGCCTTCAGTGTCGAGGTTCGTCTTGGCCCGGGAGTTAGCAGCAAAGGGGAATTTTCCGACGTTGTATTGAACACCGGCGGTTTTGAGATCTTGTTCAGTCTGTCCTACCCAGGCAACCTCGGGGTGGGTATAGATGACAGATGGAATGCCATTGTAGTTGACGTGGCCGTGTCCAGAGTTGAGATACTCAACAGCAGCAATACCTTCCTCCTCGGCCTTATGTGCAAGCATGGGTCCAAAGGTCACGTCACCGATACACTTGACGTTCTTGACGGATGTGTTGAACTGGCCATCGATGATGACGCGACCTTTGTTATCTTTCTCGACACCAATAGCCTCGAGGTTGAGACCCTCCGTGTATGGACGCCGGCCAACTGCAACCAAAACGACGTCGGCCTCGAGCTAAAGACGGAAAAAGGTTATTCTCCCAAACAACACGCGAGAATTTGGTCCTCGACTCACGGTCTCTTCCTTGTCACCCTTGGCGGATTGCGTCTTGACAAGGACCTTTCCGTCGACCTTGTCAGCGGACAAAACCTTGGTGTTGAGCTTGAACTTGAGACCTTGTTTAGTCAAAGTTTTCTGGAATTGCTTGCTATAAAGACTCGTCTAAGCAGTGTGAGCTGTAGCATGGATGCGATACTCACGCAACCTCCTCATCAATACCAGCACCGCCGATGCCACCAAGGAACTCAACGACGGTGACTTCAGCGCCAAGTCGACTCCAAACACTGCTCATCTCCAGACCAATGATGCCACCACCAATGACCACCATCTTATTTGGCACTTCCTGGAGTTCTAGTGCACCCGTCGAGCTGACGATCTGCTTCTCGTCTATTTGGATAGCACCTCCTGGGAACGGTGTGACCTCTGAGCCCGTAGCGATAATGACGTTCTTCGCTTCGATTTCCGTCTCACCACCCTCGAGAAGTTTTACAGCGATGCGTGTTGGGGAAACGAAAGAACCGGTACCCTTTATGTAGTCTACCTTGTTTTGTTTGAAGAGCATCTCAATACCCTTTGTGAGGCCGACGACCGACTGTTCCTTGGCCTTCAACATCTGAGGTAAATTGAGTGTAACGCCAGAAACTACGCTCCGATGAATGTATGGCTCAAGACGAAGGCGAACATCACACACCCTCGATACCGCGCTTCTCAAGGTCATGCTTTGTTTGGTGGTAAATATGTGAGTTGTTGAGCATGGCCTTTGACGGTATGCACCCGACGTTCAAACATGTCCCACCAAGTGAACCGCGCTTCTCGATGCAAGCAGTCTGCAGTACCGTTATTAGGTAAGAGTACGTGGGTAACAGGATCCAAGTACCTTTAGACCGAGTTGCGCGGCCTTGATGGCCGCAACATAACCACCAGGACCTACAGCGATGGTCAAGACACGTCATGGAAATGGGTGTGTTGGCTGACCTCCACCAATAACGACAGCGTCGTATGGTCCGGAAGGTGTTGCGAGCCCGCGGAGAGCTTGCCATGCTCCGAGCTGAACAGTGGCGTGTCGCAACCGCCGTGCGACATGCTACGAGACTGTCAATTGCGGTGATGGGCCGGACGTTATGGAGGGCGTACTCTTTGGGTTGCTCTTTGTAGCTGCAACATGATTTTGGACAAGGAGGAAACCGGAATTTGCTGGGCAGTAATCCGTGTGACACAAATCACGTGATGACCATGAAGTGTGACATGGATGAGCTGAAGTGACTACAGTTGACTCCCTCATAACCCATACCCTTCTGTTGGCACTGTGGGGTATGGGTTATGAGGGATTGTCAAGTCTACTGGAGATGGGATTTAGGCGCCCTGGATTGCTAGCACACTGCTTTGAATCTTTCACACCACCTTCTTTGCACTTGTGTGAGTGCACACAAGCAATTGAAATAAGTATATGAAGAGTAATTAAGCTTGTAAGCCACAACATGCCAGCAAATACAAGCAATTGTATGGGACCAAAAGAGCATGGTAAGAGCAGTGTAATAAATGGGAAACAACAAAAGAAAAATGAGTGTAGAATACAAATGGGCATGAACAAACATAGAATCAAAGGTATCAGAACTTGGTGCTGCCATTGAATCACTAGTGTTTGTGAAGAAGGTAGTCAGTCAATTTGGTCTCATTCATACTCTGCATCTCTGCCAGTTGTACCTTCCATACAAATGAACCAAGCAACCTCTCCAACTGGCACATCTCTGGGCTGTCAAGATGCTTTGTGAAATGGTGTATGGAGAGCACACTGGATTAGTTCCTGGCATGTTGGGCTGTGGGAATAGGAGTGAGAAACACAACAGCATATGGCTATCAAAGTATCTAGCCCAGCCATGTGCAGGCAATGAACTCTTTGTAACAATCCTGCTAGGATACAGTGAGGAAGTCATGCCATAGAAGTCTAGCTGGTGACCATAGTGGAGACAAAGACTAGGTCTCATGAACCTTGAGATTGAACTCTTGACCCTGATCTTTGTGCTCTTGCCCATATACAGGAACATGGGAGCTCTCAGAGCTCCTGCCTGTGGCAAGACCCCTTTGTTGACATCTCACATAACACAAGCTCACAGAGTGTCTATCCCCTCTTTCTCTATGAGCATTGCTAGGTAGTCATATGAAGGCTTGTCAGCAATCATTGAATGTGCAAGGCCATCAAGCAGATCCAACAGAGCTACAAGAATTGCAGGAATATAGGTCATGATCCAGACTACTATTCAATATTTACTGGAACTAATTACTTTTTCAGTGAGAAATCTCGCATTCTTTGATTGGATAAACATCATGTGCACGCGCAGCCTGCCAAACGTGAACGAATCTATTGACGGTCTGCCTCTCAACGCGGCAACCCCACAGACGAGCTGGGTCCCGGACTCGGCTGTTCCAGCCATGAGCCCCGCCATGAGCAGCACGGAAAATCATCGAATTCAGAGTTGACGACAGGCAGGGACTTTGTCTGACAAAGGACGGCGAGGAGATTCCCACCGAACAGCCTCCACAGGCACTGCACGGCCCCAGTCGGGCGTCATATTTAAGACTGTGTTCGGACAGCCTGCTGTCGTCTCCTTGCTCTCACCACGTCTTCTGGCAAGACCTCGCGATGGCACTCCTGGCATCCGGTTCCCCCCACTCGTTTCCTTTAACGTTCCGGAATGCTGTCGGGCACAGCCGTTCTACTAGCGCAAGCACGGAGCGCTTTGTACATGTCACGGGCGAAGTGGTGCGCGCTTCGATGCTTGCCTGTACATACTCATCTCACCGATCAAAAGACTAATCCAGTGCTACTGGGTATGTGTGTGCCCTTGCTTGCCAGTACCCATCTGAGTCGGTTTCTAGAAAACTTCATCGTAGAACATCCAATGGTGCATTCTGCAATCATGTTTGGACACGGGAGATACGACGCAGGCGTTCTTATTGACCTGGAGGATGGTCACAAGATCGATACAACTAATGCAAAGCAAGTGGAAGAGATGAGAAACAAACTCCAGTAAGTTCTTTTTTTTTTCATCTGAGGAGCTCAATCTCACAGAGGTTCCGAAGACCTGCCATCGAGCGAATGAACGTGTTTGCACCGCAACATGCTCGTGTACAGAAAGAGGTTTGATCCTCGTCCCTTAGACGCATTTAGAGGTACCGATTAGCGTTCTCTCAGATGATCCTCTTTGCCGCACCCTCTAGGCCGTTCAATTATACCCACCTCCGCCCTGTCCGGGCAAACAGACGTGGTACCCTAGTCAAATATGCTGACGAAATTAATGCACTTTACGAGACCATAGCACGAGCCGCACACATGGCACTAAAACCTCCCAAGATCTGGAGCCCCCAGAACTCCTTAACTTATGTCCGAGGGATCATAGTTGCCGTGCTGGGCAAGAAGCTCGATGATAATGCCGACCTTTTCAACCACGGAATAGATAGGTATTGTGCTGTTCAAGCTACTCGGTGAAACCCTCCAGAGCACTGATTGCCTCTCCACAGTCTACAAGCAACACGCATCCGCATAATACTCTTTCATGCCCTCCAAAGCACTGCAAAAACAGATACTCGAAAGCTCTCAGGTAACATCGTTCACCAATATCCTACCATTGCTGGCCTCGCTACATTTGCCACTCGTACCGCACTGGCGTGTTTCCGACACAGAACCGAGTCGAGTCTAACGCGGTGCCTTGAGATGACGAAGATGGTCCAGTCTTATACTCTAGACTTTCCGACACACAGGCCATCAATGCCACAGGCTGACGAGGATGTCGTCTTGATCACTGGTACGACGGGCCTTTTTGGCTCAAACTTGTTAGCACAGTTCTTGCAAAGCCCAAACGTCGCACGTGTTTATGCTCTCAATCGCAGGAGAAGCAGACCAGGCTCCGGATCGGAGAGACAGGCAGCATCACTCCAGGCGTCTGGATTAGAACCCGCTCTGGTTCATCATCCAAAGTTGACTCTGCTCGAAACAGACGCGACCCGAGAACGCCTTGGTTTGTCCCAAGAGTTGTACGACCAGGTACTTTGAACCGACATCCGGATACATGTTTCGGTAGACTGACGTGCGCTTACAGCTTCTCTCCTCCGTGACCCACATCGTGCATAACGCGTGGCTATCTACATGCGACGACCACCTATCTCTCAGCATCTTTGATGGTAGCTTCCGCATGCTTCGCAACCTCATCAATCTCGCTCTGTCCAGTCACCTTCCCGCCCCACCCCGGCTCTTGTTTATAAGTTCGACAGACACGCTCCGAGGGACATCTGGGGGCTCCTCTAATGCCACCTCGGAAAGGGAAGGAAAAGGGCCGCCTGCTGCCCCTGAGGGTCCGGTCAGCGCATGTGACGCAGCCGGCGGCGCGTATGGCGAGTCAAAGTGGGTAGGCGAACAGATCCTCGTAGCCGCCGCGTCCGAAACCTCTCTCCGGCCGGTCATTGTCCGGGTGGGCCCACTCTGCGGTGCAGCGAACGGCCGCTGGCGCGAAGAGTCCCATTTCCCCATGATCGTACACCTCGGCGTCACATTAGGGGCACTTCCCAAAATCGACGAGGTAGGTCTTTCTTTTCCCCCTCACCACCCGTTCCTGGTCTTCCTCCTCTGACCCCGCGCGCGCAACGTCACTCCAGATCGTGCACTGGATACCGGTCCACACCGCAGCCCAAGCCGTCACAGAGATGCGCAACGCATCCTCGACCTATCTCCACGTCACGCACCCCCTCCCCGTTTCCTCCCTCGTCCTCCTCCGCACCCTCAGCGAGCACCTCCGCCTCCCGCTCGTCCCGCTCGCGCACTGGACCGCGCAGCTCGAGGCGCACGTGCACACGACGCCGCTCCTCCCCGCGCCGTCCGCGAAGCCCGAGGAGGACCACGCGCTGACGCTCCTCCGGCACGCCCAGGGCGCGCGCGACCCGACGGCGACCGACGCCGCGGCGGCGCCCACGAGGGTGTTTAACCACCCGCGGGTCGCATCCGGCGAGGCGTGGTTCGCGTCGCCGACGCTGCACGGGGGCGTGCCCGCGCTCGGAGTCGAGGACGTCCAGCTCTGGCTGTGGCACTGGCAGGAGGTGGGCTTGGTCCCTCGGGCCAGATGGGGTCTATCGTCGTCGTCGTAATTGTTGTCACGTCGGACTTGTATTGCTGGTCTCTCTGGGTAGGGGTTTCGAAACGCGGTCGTGTATCGTACGTACTCAAGGACGTGTATTCTAAGGCAGTGTGAGTAATCGTAATGACCATAACGATCTTATCATATACATCTTCGTTCCCTTTCACCCTGGGTGATCGACGCACAACAAGAAAGAAAAGCACGGATCATGGCAAATCATCATCACGGCAGGGGCAGACCTGTGCCTATATGTAACAACACAACAGCAGGTCCCGCCGACGACTTGCTGAACCACCACACACGCAGAACGATCCAGAATGGGTCCAAGTTGATCCTCGATCCAATACAAGACCCATGACATTACACACGACCACGACCTGCTCGTCAAAACTCTATAGTCATACAAACCATCAATACACATCAAACTGTCATTCTCGACAAAAAAGAGTGATCACACGAGTCCCCACCCTCACAAGGCCATCGTGATCCCCATCACCACTGGCCACATCACAAACACGAACCGAAACTTGAGCTTCTCCACGTCCACAGCCCGTCGTGCTGCACTCGCCGTGCGCTGCTGCTGGGCCCCCGGGATGCCGCCGCTCGGTATCGCACCCGACGGTGGCGGCACTCCGGAAGGCGTTGTCGATCCGAACCGACCGCTCGCGCCCCCCGTGCTCGTCGTGGACGAAGATCCCGCGCTCGTAGGGCCCGTCTTAATCCCAGACCCCGTCTCAGTACCATTGCCAGCCCCGCTGCGGGCCCCGGTCCCACTCTGCGTCGCCAACGCCGCAGCACCCGCACCCGTCGTCGTCGAATTCGCAGGAACAATCGCAAAGTCGGCCGAATACACCACCGTATCGATCGGCGTGTTCGTCGCAAAGCGGAGGGTGCTGCGCACAGTGCAATAACACCAAAACAAGGCAGGGGCAATAAATCGTCAGCACGACACGTTCGACCACACACACACACACCAACGCCCCGGTCAGCCAAGATCTCGCATCGAGATGCCATCTCGGTTCAGGTGCACAAGGGTGCCCACTGCGGGCTTCGACACCGCCATCCCGCCTGCTTCGTCTTCCTCGGTCACGGTCACGCTCCCCGCGCGCACACACACACGCGCAACCTGTGAGATCTCGATGCCTCTTCTCCGAGGAGCCCACTCCAAACGCGCCAGACGCCCACGATCAACTCGGACGCAGGGCCGTCGCCACGACAAAAAGCCAAAATGTGACAGGTCCAAGGGGCTGCGCAACACAGGCACACCTCTCTCTCGGACACTCACTCACGCAGGCACCGAGGAGACAATGCGCCCCCAACGCGCGCGCACCCGGCGAGAAGCTCGTCAGGCCCAGGGGTCCGTCCACGCCCGACCTAACCCCGGGGGAAACAGAAGAAACACTTACTACTTGTACCCCTGCCCCTGCTTCAACGTCCACCCTGGGACCGTCACCTGATACGTCTTCGTCATCGGATCCACGCCCGAAGCGAGCGACGCGAGGTAGGTCTGCGTACCGCGCGCGCATCGCGTACGTATAGTGCGTGCGTGCGTGCGTGTGTGTGTGTGTGTGTGTGTGTGCACATCGCAGCGTGACCGGGTGACCCGTATTATGTCCAAGCCAATCAGCAGCGGTGCGTGAGCTTCGTGGAGCTGCGGAGAAACGTGGGCGCTTACGTCCGTGTTGCACCACAGCGAGATGTCGAGTGGGCCCATCTCGTCCAGGCGCGGGTACTTCCGGTCTTCGATCCAGTTCACGAGCATGGGTTGATCCGCCGACCAGACGGTCGCCTGGACGGGCTGTGTTGGATAGACGGAGGCGGAAACAAGGGGGAGGCAGGCGCTGGCAAGGAGGATATACGTATGGAACATGGTCGTGTCGGATGGAAATATACAGACCCGCTGCAGGGAAGAAAGCGAAACGGACAGTGGGCGGGACGAAATATGACTGGGATGAGTGATGGAACACAAACTCACAGGGGGACCTCCACAACGCGACAAGTCACGTGGACAGAAAATCAACATGGTATTGCGGGAAATCGTTCGAGTGATCTAAAGGAGTGCAAAAGGAAAGGAATACAGGTGGATAAGTAAACTACGCTCTCTCTTTGCTAGAGTAACTATCAGATGACAGAAAAGAAACATACGTCGCAACTATTCGTGAAAAAAAAAAAATGAAAAAAAAAAAAATGAAGGTTGGTGGTGGAGTCCCAAGTTCCAAGTCATCGCGATAACACTCCCCCTGCGTCCCAACAGCGGGAAGATCACAGCTCACAACACAACAAAGAGATAGAAATCACATCATGCGCTCCTTGACCTGCACAGCTCGCAGCCATATTTCACCGGGACGACTGACCAATCAATTAGTCAGGGGCCATCACGCTGGGATGTGTCTGATACACACCTCTTTTCACGCAAAATCCGCCACACCCGCCTGTTCTGCCTTTCTTTTTCATTCCGAATCTTGGTAGCCAGTGTCTCCGCGCTAGGCGGGAACACGCCAGGGCCACACCGCGTCTGAAGATCTGCAAGACCTTCGTGTGTCCCTTCCGATTCGAGGACTACCTTGCCGTACCAGCCGGCATCGATATAGCACCCCTCGACATTGGGAAGAGGCACACGGACTGGGCGTGTGAGAGCCTGTCCTTGCGAAGGTGGGACAGGAGGACGAATAGTGAACGTGGAGCGGTGCACCCAACAGACGACGTCGTGCAGCGCGCCGTGTGGGCTGCAAAGTCAACCATGAGGATGGATCCAAGCTTCATCAGAGCAACACGTACGTTTCTGCCCGAGTTCGGTCCTGTAACAGCTGCAGATTGGCCGCAATCTCGCGCCCCCATGGACTCACGTCAACGTAGACGATGGGATTGCAATGGGGATTGTGCGTAGCAGATCCACCAATGCGAATAACGCGATGAAAGTACGAAGGCGCAAACGCTAGGCTGTGGAAGTACGGCGACAGCTCACCCATATGAGAGTACCTGTAATCCAGATCCTAAAAAAGCCGAATGTCGGAGACAGATTGACCACACGAATCCGAGGAGAAAACATACCACAAGATAGCTTCCATCCCACATCAGTCGACCGAGGTTTCCTTCGTCTCCGACAGCCACGTCCCACACGATATCACCCACCCGAAGAAGCTTGAGAACGCTAGAACGTTTCAATTCAGCCTCGCATTCCACGACACTCGCGTCGGACAACCAATCTCCCTCGGGAGAAGGTACAAAGACCCTCAAAACAGGTGCACGTCCGGGTCGATAGAGGGGTGATCTGAATTTGGGAACCCCTGGCGACGAAGGCCTTGAACTTCGCTCATTCTTCTCATGTGAATGTTTACGAGAGTGCGAATAGGAAGATGTCGGAGACGGCGCGCGACTTGATACGCTGTGCTGGCGTGTGCCTGGACGCGATGTGCTCGTGGTCTGGCTCAGTTCAGCCGCCCATTGGATCTTGAGGTGCCTGGCCTCAGATTCAGCTTGTGCGCGGAGCCGGAGGACCACTCGGGTGTAAGCACGTGTCGTGAGCGCCAATGCAAGTATATCTGGTGTTTCAGTAGTCGTCGAAGCATCACGGTTTGCCGTCTCGGGCTGCAAGTAGGTAGCGGACAGCCGAGCGTACTGATGTGTTGGCATTGCCACGCCGCGTAAATAGTTGTGAAGATCCTACAGATCGCGTCAGGAGATGTTAGGCCGCACAATTAGCGCCGAACTTACCTTGAGCGATAACGCGAGCGGCTCCGCCCATTCATAGTCCCATTTCGAATACCCAACCGTACTCAGATAACGCTCCAGGACAAATTCACGAAGAATCCTGCTCTGGAACAATGCCCGGATTTGCTTGTTGGCGCTGTACAGCGGAAGCCATTCAGAATAGGGCAAGTAAGACAGTAGCAGTGGGAGAAGATTGGCGTCCGACATGAATGCCATGATCGGGAAGTAGGTCGGGAACGGTGTTGGTTCACGAGGCGGCTCCCCCTCCATCCTTGCGACCGCCTCTGCGACAGCCGGTGGCGGGACCTTTTCCAACCACTGACCACGCCGCTGCTGACGCGCGGTCTTGTACTCGTCAGGAGTATCCGGCGTTGGTGGCAGGTTCTCTGGGTTGCAAGAGGGAGGTGTAGCAGGGAGCATGGCAGCGTCCTCAGAGGATTCAGGAGTCGGTGGTGTCCTTGGGACCGGAGGAGTGTATGACATCCTGAGGTGACCATCTTCGCTCGTAGTTATATCTTCCCCGCTCGTGTGGAGACTCGCAGAGGCCCCGGAGGACGAGCGGCCCCTCGGCTTCAGCATCCTCACGCCCGCAGCTCTTGCAAAAGGATCGTCATCTAGGAGCAAGGGATCACCCGGTTCTGGAAGAACTTTGTGGCAAAGCGTGGCGCCCTGCTTCTGAGGGGTGACAGGACGTGCCTTGGTCAGAACGCGCGGTCGACCATGGTCGTTCGCGTCGCCTCTGCTCACGGCAGAGGGCGAGCGCTCTACCGCCCCGTGCCTCAAGCTGCTCCTGCTCGACGCGTGGGTCAGAGATGGGAGCTCGGTTGACTGCAAAGTGGGACTAAGAACGGGACCGTCATGAGAACGAAGGTCTACCCGAGGAGCACCGCGGAACACGGAGGACATGGAACCGTTCCGCCTCGAAGGGGGGGAAGGCTCGAGAGCCACGTACTCCAAGGGGGGAGAAGGATACGGATTGTGCAAGATCGAGTTTCTGTTGGTCGCGGAGGTCATGGGGGTCTTGCTGGCTGGGTGCTGGGAAGCGGCCGTGGCAGAGAAGATGAGAGGGCCCTTGCGCAACGAACGTGATTCTGGGGTTCCTGAACGAAGCATGTCGTACACGACCGGAGAGCGTGAGTGCATGTCAGAATTTGCTGCGGAGGACGCCAAGCTGGAATGGGACGTCTGGCGTGCGAGCGTGCGGACACGGTCAGGGTAACTGGTGGGTGGAACGGAGGGTGCGGTGGTGGGACGGTGGGGACGGGCGTTGGACGTGAAGGGACGTGACGACGAGGCGGGAGACGGGCTGTAGTCGACTGCATTGCACGGCTGTCAATTTATAACGGGTGAGCTTGGAAAAAAAAAAAACAAAACAAAAATGTAACGTTACTCTGTGGCCCACTGGATCTAAGCGCCGGCTTGGGTGGGACCTGGCACTAATTACCTAATACAAGCCCAGTGTGAGTGGGGGATACAAACAGGGACAAACAAGAGGGCAGGTTGTAATACGCGACGACCGGGCGCTGGGAGCGCATAGTGCGCCGGCAAGATAATCACCGAGCTCCACTGGGCGCACTACCGACGCCGGACGCAGGGAACCCGGAGATGGATCTTATGAAGAGCTACCAAATCTAACCGGAAAAGGAGGGCGGGCTCACCTCGGTCGGGGGCAGCGAGCTTGCTGACGTGGAGCTGGCGTACGATCCGTCGGTTCTCCGGGTGGCATCGGTGTGGTGACTGCTGGAAGAGAGGCTGGAACTCGAGGGAGGCTTCTGTGGCGCGGTGTGATGGCGGTGTGGGCTGGCCGAGGGGGGAGGTGGGCTGGCCATTTGGGAGGGCTGGGAAGGAGGTGCGGGAGAAGGGCGATGCCGTATGGGTGGGGGATATGAACGAAATTGATTGACGACTGAGGACACATTGGCTGCAGATAAGGATTCTTCGAAGTCGAAGTTGGCTGGAGGGGCCATTTGTCCGCGAACCACGGCGGGGGGGGGGCGCGAGGAGGAGCGGGGGGGCGAGGAGGGGGGCTTTTGTGAGCGCGGGTGGTTGCCAAGGACGTCGCCTTTCGGATGTGGGCGAGCAGCTGAGATCTGTCGCGGACCCTGTGTCGTGGCAACCGGGCCCACTGCGTTCGTGTTGCGGCTGTCTGGCGGGGGGGGGCTGTCTGTGGCGACACAGGCCTTCCACGGGTTCCAGACGTCGTCGAGGAGGTCGTCGGGCGCGAGGGCGGGTCGAGGCAGGACGGGCGGGGACGCGGCGGGCGGGAGAGACGGCGCACCACGGACCGGGTCGGGATGGGTCAGGGGGGCGGAGAGAAGGAGCGGCGGAAGGGAAGGAGGGACATCGGAGGAGCGACGTTCGGCGGGCGAGACGACATCGGACGCCTGCTTTGGGTCGCGGCGAGAGCCTCTCCTGGCGAGGGTGGCCTTGCGCAGGAAACCGCCGGGCATCGTCGCTCGCTAATGGGTGTCTGGGGAGGGGGAAAAGAGGGGACAGAGAGGGCAGGAGGGGGGTAATTAAACGAATTCTGGCCCGAACATGAGATCATGTCCGTGTCTGCGAGGTCCCCGTTGGGCTGCGAGGACAAGTGAGCCTGGCTATTCCGACGCTTGTCCCTGCACGCCATCTACCCGCGGCGATCTTCCCATTTACGGCACCCGTCGTCCAGCTATCCCTCTTTTGTCGTGGCGCCTCTGAAACGTGTCTCGACTAGACTAGAGTCTATCTCTCTCTCTCTCTCTCTCTCTATCTCTCTCGTGTGGTCTTGGAACACGCCCTCGTCGCACCCATCCAGTTCTGCGACGCACATGTTCGCTGGCCCGCCGGCGACACATACGCGAACTAACACCCCGTCTCTTCCCACACGGCACGTTGCCGACTGCCTCCCCCGGATGGCTGCACCTTATGCCCGCACCATCAGGCCATCCAGGGAACATCTTTCCATTTTTCTTTGAGATCCGAACACCCCGAGATGGCTCATGTCCGCTGGCAAGATCAGCACCGCCCCCGCCCGACGCCTTGCTCGCTCGCCCGCGTCCGCTCCCCTCACCTGGCGACGTCTCCACCTTCATTCGCGCGTGCCAGTGGCGCTCTGCTTCTTGCACACCCATTTCCCCCGTGATTTACTCGACGACAATCTATCTGATCTACCGTGCGATCAAACTCTCCCCCCGACTGCAGCTGGGAGTCGCATGAGCAGATCCCCACTTACCCCGCATTTAACTTGCCCATTGATCCAGATATCCCCCTTCGCGATCCATCGCGGACTCATCTCGGCGTCCCGCTGCCCTTTTTCGCTATTCGGTAGTGCCCTTGCCCCTCGACACATTGCACACACGCTTGATGCAGCGATCAGCCCGAGTCTAGTTACGACAGCCATCGCTTCTAAACGATCACGTGCACATCTGGCAAACTGGACCATGTTCTAGCGTCCGTCCCACACGACGAACCCACTCCTTACCCCATCATTCGTTGTCGCTTGCATCCGCCCCCTTGGAGACGAGGTACGACATGAGAACCACTACTGACTCGCCAACGTAATCCATCGCACGTCTATTGTCCACTCTGACCTCGCACCACAGCCCATGTTCTTGCGTCATCGTCGGCCTCCCAAACACCCCCAAGGACGTATAGTGTGTAGAAATCGCCGCCGCGGAAAACTCTCTTGTCGTCTTCGCGCTGCTCTCGTGACTCTCCACTAGGCTTGTCCTCTTGACCGGCCCCCAAAGAGGACAGTCACATTGCACCGAGATACATATTGCGCCGCAATTATACTTTGGCATGATTGTCGCTATAGTTCCGGGCGCATATGAATTCATAGAGAATGCCCACCCAAGCGCAAAGAAGGCGGCGACATTGCGGGCGAGTGGTGTTCGATATCTCGTCAACCGTCGTGTTCCGAATCGAACATCACGTACCAGTGCCACAGATGGGTGGCAACTCGTCGGGAGGACAAGGAGCAGCACATCGCCTTTCTGCGACTTGGCTGCGCATCGGGCGAGTTCGTGCAGTAGCCGCACAGTATGCGACCTGGCCGACCCGCCCCGTGCTCAGGTCGATCAACCAACCACTCTTTCGCCCTACGATACCGCGCGATGCATATCTCATTCTAGAGAGGGACAAGGCACCGACGCATCTTGAATCTCTCTGTGCCTATGCGACCATACGGTGGCATATATGAAACACGGAAACATGCCCTTGGCGCCAGCAGTTGACTTGCCAAGGCGCCGTGCATTATCGCGCACCGTCAGACGTGCGATCGCGATACTGGGAAAACTGGATGAGTGGATGGAAAGAGATGATGCGACTGTTGACGCTGAGGCCGCAACTCGAGAGCGTCGCATGCCCTAGTGACCACTGACATCCCTCCGAAGTGACCCGTCACCCGTGTGTCTGGTGGACACGCATACCGAGTCCGAGTTTCGCCCCACGAGGACGGGTTCCAGAGCGTTCGACCAACCTATTCTGCGTCCACCTAATTTTGGGACGATGAACCACACAGTCGCTTAGCGTGTCACTCTATCTCCCCCCTCCAACCGGTCCAGGTCTAGGTCGTTCTGGGAAGGAGTGTAGAAACATCTTGGGACTCGGTGGTACTAGGACTCGCAACCAGCCGTGTGCACATTCCGTCTCCCGAGTCGGTACGATCCCAAACGTTTTGACTAAGCCCGCCAGCGTAGAAGCGGGAACGCCCGGGGAGGGAACGTGTCTGAAACCCCGATATCGCAAGTGCGACGTCAGCCAAATCCAAGTCTAACCAAAAAGTCTGTGACATTGTTCATGAAACAGACGCGTCTACTTGCGACAAGAACTCGAAGCAAAGAAAGCACCAGGGTAACGTTTCGACGGACCCTGAATCCATACCATACGTGTCGATGAGAACAAGGACATGCCTGGTTTGGCTAGAATGGTGGCACAACGTGACCCTGGGCAGGTGGCTGTCGGGTGTGCGTTTTATCAGGTGTTGTCCATTGTTCAAGGGACGTTGCGCGTAAGTGGCCCAGCGCGTTGCACACGTGTCTGAATGGCCGCATCAAGGGTGGACTACTTGGCGCGCAGCCAGCCAGCCAGCCAGCCAGCCAGCCAGCCAGACAGACAGCCCACGACCGAGTCGGACGTCGAGGCTACCTGCCAAGTCACGGCGTACGACAGCGACACGATCGATCGCGACGTCGTTCACTATCCGAGCGCGTCCATTCTACCGCGCCATTTGCAGCGCCTTGTTATCACACTTGTTTTTTTTTGGGAGAGGGCGTGGTCTCGGGTGGTGTTTTTTGGTCCCTTGAGGGCATTGTCCCCACCGTGGGAAACAACCTTGTCATCACCCTCACCCGCACACACACACTCTTGCCCCTGGACAACGTTCTCTAGATTCGTCCATCGTTGATTCATCAGAAGTCGGGCGTCGTTCTGATCGCGCCGTCCAGGTTCTCTTCGCCTTGTCTCTCTGTCCACGTTTCCCCCTCCCCACGTGTCTGTCAAGGACAAAAGACACCCTATGCGGATACCACCCCAGAGCTGCCATGGCAGCCGCGGACAAGAACACCCGTCTCCTAGTCCGAGACGACGGACACTTGATGCCCCAGGACGTGGACAATTTCGTCGTGATGCCGTACCGCCCCACCACGACCTGGCCCGGTCCGGCAATGCACCAGTGGCGTGCGCATCATGACGTCCACTATCACGCTCGTCGAACGTCACGGTCCGTGCGCGCGGGGGTATAATCGCTTCGCCATGATGCCACAGGTACGACCGAGTGGTACACACCGCCCCAGTGCTGTGCGTATGGTGGAGAGCACATTGGTCTAGTCACAGCATGCTGCCTGCTCCCGTCCGCTGCACTGATTGGCCCCGCCAAGGGGAAAAAAAATCGGCTCGTCGGGACGTGTGGCATGACATGCTCGTGTGATGTGTGACACGACAGGGACATGTGCAGTATGACTGACTCGATCAGAGCGGACGCGTACCCCCATCGACTGGCGAGACGTGCGATCGTCCTTGCCCCGCTGGAAAACGCCCCTGTACGACACGCTGTCTGTCTGTCTGTCTGTCTGTCGTGTGGCGTACATATTCTTCGCACAGAGGGTGACAGCGCGTACTTTGTCTTCAAGCCCCCGCCGTTGTAGAGACGGTATGTGTGGATGAAATAACGGGTGCAAGGGTTTCCAAAGTATGTCGAGCATCTTGGATCCAATGTATCCATCTGAAACACGATCGAACATGCACGCATCAAGATGTCATGATGTGCGCCATGTCCGTCCATATATACTCTGCTTTCCGATGGCTGTGATGCCACATTGGGTGTGCGCTCTGCCGATCTGTCGCCATGTATGACATGAACGAGGTGGCCGAGGGGGGGGGGGGGGTCGTCTGACGCTTGTCAAGCCAGTCGCACCCCAAGTTCAAAAGGACGACGACAGACCGGCGAGGACCTAACCCCGAAGAGAACGGACCGCTTACTACGACAGCCCGCGACACTGATCCCTGGTGCAGCGCTTGCGAGCTTCCAGTTCCGTGTGTATGTTGTTGACGTTGCTCTTGGGGCTTTCGATGACTGTAGGAGGGGGTGTGTCTCGGCCATGCGGTCCCGATCTCACACTCGCTCACTGGAGGGGCACACCGCACGACGGCGGCGTGGCGCCCGCCCCACTGGGGGTGGGGCTCTGACGGCATGCGCCAGTGGGACGCGTCGGCCATCGTCGGACGTGAGCGGACACTACTAGAACAAGGCGACAGTCGTGTGTGGTCGTAGACCAAAAAAAAAAAACAAAGAAAGAAAAGAAGAGGTGGGGCGAGTCGGTCCCATTCGACGGGTCCGCGGGCCCGGCCAAGGGTCGTAGAACAGTGACAGCCGGCCGCCCGTTGGGTGTCCACCTCCCTCCCCCCTCCTCTTTCGTGGAGCACCGAAGACAGTGCGTGTTCTTTTCATGCGCGCGCGTGCGTCCTCCCCAGCCCTTGGACTTCTACCTGGATTTAGTTCGGTGCGTCGTTGAAGAAGATTATGTAACCTATGCCCTTTGATGGGATGGGCCCCGAGGGGGGGCGGGGGAGGTATGGTAAAGACGGTGTACGATGGACAGGAAAAAAAAAAAAAAAAAAAAAAAAAAGAAGAGCCGTGGAACGAAAATGAAAATCTCGCCGAGGAGGACAGACAGTACGGTCGCACGGTCGCGCGTGGGGCCTACTGTCGCGTGGCCCGGTCCTGGATCATGTTTCCCGAGTGCGGTGTGTGTGTGTGGGGGGCTGCTCGTCACGCCAGTCCGCTCTGCAGGGCCCGGCCCCATCAAGCTATCAGGATACCATGCCGGGGGCCGTGCGTAGCGGATGCGATGCCTCATGTCATATTCCTCGCTAGAAACGACCTCAGTCGAGAGCGGTCATTAGAAGAAGAAGGGGAGAGGGACCGATTCGGTGTGAAACTTGACCATTTCCAAGACACGCTGTCGAACTTCCACCCACGTCTTCTGGGGGGATTTGCATCAGATTTTCACCTGTTATAGGTGTGCTGTATTTTCCTGCTGATCCTGACGAGACATGTTCCGCTCGGAAGAGCATAGTAGATGAACGAAAAAGGCTGTGCCAAGTGGTGAGCTGGTGCTGTCACGACAGCAGATCGCGGATTTCGCAAAGACATAGAAGCTCTGTCATGAGGCGGATCCGCAGTCGGTATGGATCTACTCTGCCTTTGTCTTGGCGGCGCATCCAGTTCGGTATCTCGTCCAGAAAAGATGTGTCAAGCATGTCTACATGTCGTTTGAGAGAGAGAGAGAGAGAGAGAGAGTAGTGAATCGAAACTCGGTGCCAGTGGTGTGGTGTGTGACCGAGACGGATATACCAGCGCTCCGTACGCGGGCCAGAAAAGCCCCACCGAGGCCCAGTCGTTGACCCATGCACGGGCGTCCGTGTCCCCCGGCACCGCTTGCACGCTATCAAGTCAACAAAACTCGTCGTCACCCGTTCGTGCACGTACTCGGCCTCCTCATACCCAACATCCAAACAACGCACAGAGGCTCGACTTCCTCCAGGAATGCACCTCTTTCGCGGTCCCAGGATTGGGCAGAACCAACAGAAGACGAAGACACGAAGCAAAGTGGTCCGCTGTGGTGCAAGTCCAACGCGAGATCTACCAGGTTTCGTATCGCTTTGACGTTGGGTTCGAAAAGAGGCGAGGGTCGAGGCGGAATGTGTGTTGCCAGCATGTACGTATGGTCGTCGTTACCGCTTGTCAGGACTTTCAGTGCTGGGAACCAAGTGAAAAGGGGCGAGTATCTCAATCTGGGTGTCAATGGGAGGCATCTGCTTTGGTCACAAGCTTGTCAATTTCAGGAGATTTACCAAAAGCCCCTTGTCAAGGAAAGCTAATCTCCACTCAAGGTAGACAAAGGATGGTTCAGCAGATATAAATCTTTTACTGCTGAGTAGAATATGCTTCATTTTGTAGTGTACCATTCATTGCTACAAGGAGACAATGGAATACTTGTTGATCATAACTGTGTTCCAACATTCAGAAGGGAGCAGACATATAGTGCATCACCACCTTAGGCTCAGAACAGAATTCCATTATATGCTCATGTTTGGTTTGTGGATGCCATTAAATTGGAGACCAAAAATTCACCAACCTTTGTCACTCTGTACATAT
>JBBPUK010000075.1:54555-78743 GCA_038094635.1 Tylopilus cervinicoccineus | reverse complement strand
AAGGGACTATTCTCGAGTTCTTCCCTCGCAGTAACTGACCAGGGATTGTTTTATCAGATTACCGACTACACGATCGGGACTAGTTGTTCTGATTAGTTGTTCTAGAGTGTTTGCGTTAGGTGCTGTCACACTGTAACACTATGTGTGACCTACAAATCCAAGACCTGCTCAAGAGAGGACCTCTCTGGTTTAGGGGTTGCATCATCTGATGGACAGGGTGCCCATCCTGTGGGCATTGTGCAGGTCTACTTGACAGGTGTGTTTTACTTACCTCAAAAACTATGTCTATATTCTTGTACATTTTCAAGATCCTCACTAGATTATCCTTCTCACCACAAAGATTCTATCCACAGATGAGCCTTTTGTAGCTCATCACTCAAATGGAGTATTCAGTTGTTGTTGGTACTGGTGTCATATCATAATGTGTTTGACTATTCAGGCTCACTCAACAATGAACAAAATGGGAATGTGTTTAGTGGCAGTAATGTCATGACTATTCAAGATAATATGGAATACACTGTTGTGCACATGAAAGTCAGACATCGTATACAAGAAGTCGGACAGAAGATGAGATGGAAGTATGATCTTCTTCGAGTTAAGCCAGATCCTGTTTATGCCTCTTGTCTCCACTACTCGACCCGACCCATAACAGGTTCCAGGACCCATCGTTGACATGCGCTGATCTGTGTACAGGAACGCAGGTCAGCAGAAGCACATCACAAGACCTAATCAACGACACCAACATTGCGAGGGAAAACTGATACCTGTGAATGATAGCCACATGTAAGATTCACAGACCCGACAAGTTGAACATCGGTTGGCTTACACTCTGAGAAATCAATTCTAGTTGAATAGCCATGGCGTTTTCCGCGTTCCCGATCCTGTCTCGATAGTTAATTGGATATTAATGCACGCGACAAGGTGTGGCGACTGACACGTATGCATCCCCCCTTGAGTCAAAGGTCCATGTGGTACCCTTGTCGCCCACGAGCAATGGAGCGCCGTGCGATACGGTCAGCGACAGTCCCGAGTTGTTTACAATTTCATAAGCCCCGTAGACGACATGGGAAACAGTCCACTGTAAATCAATCATTCCATTGAAATTAATCCGGCTCAAGGAAGTGACGACAGACCTCTTGATGAGTGTTAGATGAATCCAACGGTTGTACGACAACGATACCAGCTTTGGATTGTGGGCTGGTGAGATACAGGTCGCCGTTGTCGCTCTTAATGCGATACGTGCCGTCGGAAACGCGTTGTGGAGAAACTTGTCTGCTGCTCGACATGTCTGGTTTGGGTCAGCAGTCAGCTAATAGATCCCTATTGGATCGTAAATGAAACACACTGGAAAGCGTATCGGTCTCAGTTTTCATACGAGTGTCAGTACAACTCCTGAGGGGCTTGCATTCACCGCGATGGGACTCCGGGATGATGTTGTCGAGATTGCATAGTGTGATAATTCCGTTGTCGCCGCCGGTTGCGAAATAGGTATCTTCCGGAGAAAGTGCGATTGCATACAACTGGTCGACATCCAAATGCTCTAAGACGGGTCCAAACCGGACCTTCGTGGAGGTATCCCAAAATGTGAGTGCACGACCCGTGAAGGAAGCGACGAACTTGTTATTGCTGGATAAGGCGATGGCCTGGATATTACTCCATGAGTGGCCAGGAATTTTCCATTGAGAAGAGATGGTAGTAGTCTCGACATCAACCAGATGGATCATGTCACCATACAAGGCGAAGATGTACTTGGAATTGCTCGACCAGGCGATTGAACTGCCGTTGAGAACCCGTCCCATGATACTCAAGTATTTGAGGCGCTCTCCACCGTATACATCATATACCTGCAGGAAATCCCCACACATACCGACGATGTGTTCACCGTCTGGAGAGAATCTCACCGCCGTCACACCATGTGTGTACAATTCGACGAGCCGCCTCCCTTTCGAGATCCCACAGATGATAGTCTTGTTGTTTTTGGACCCAACAGCAAATTTGGTCGAGTCGGGGGACACATCGACGGTGTTGACCCAACCCTGGTCTTCTTTCACCGTATGGACGATCTGTCGAGTCCTTCTGTTCCAAACAATGGCCACATTCTCTCCGGTGCTCACGATCCACTTTCCATCGCGTGAAAGAGCGATCGCCCGGACAGCGCCGGGCGCGGTGAGTCGCTGATCTTGAACCTCCGTTGCATCCGCGACACGCCATTGTCGGATTGTCCCGTCCTGGCCGCCGCTTAAAAAATGCTTGCAGTCTTCCAAGAATACAAGTGAGTTTATACTTTTTCCCCCAGGAACCTCGATCGTTGTCGTGTTGTCTGAGTGAACAGTCAGTATTGATATGTCTTACATTCCACACTCACTCATTGTTGGGAATCAGCTCACGCCTTTCCACGACCCACACCCAATGTTCAGGAAGAGAACAGAGTCTGGTATGCCCTCAAGTATGCTCTTATCGGTACGAATCAGCTTGATCTTGCTCCGTTCGATATTCTATGGCTCAAGGACTTTGGTGGCGCAAAGAAGGAATTATGCGGTGATCCGAGTCCGTGCGACTATAGCAACGCAGAAAAAGAAGTGAATAGAGTGGCTTGACTTCAACGGTTGGTCAGCTTTGGTGGTGAATGGTCCGCCAATTCGGTGCAGCGAGATTAAAGTCAGTCAAGCGACGATACCGGCTCTTTCCTCTTTCAATTCACACGGATGGGCGCTACACCTGAAATAGGTGCTCCTTGAGATGGACGATACGGAAGAGTCGTACTTGAGGTACATCCGTATTGTCTTTCTCCTATTCTGGCATCGGTGGAGGCAGTGGTGAGTGCTGCATTGTGGAAATGTGCTAGTAGGGACGGCCGCCATCCCGCAAAATGCCACTGCTCTACTTACACATACTTTAAGCAAGTTCACAAGATACCATGACCTGAGAACCCTACGGCGGAGCCTTTACCAGCGGATGAGTGTCGAAAAAAGGTCAGTAGGCAGCCACATTCATGTCCTTTTAACGAACTTGTGTCATTGATGACGAAATAGATTATCTGCGGTACTATTAAACGTGAAGCTGCGAAGCTCAAAGTGAGGTACTTTGTCCGATACGCGATGCTCTCGTACGGGTGGGAAGAGAATAAACCATCATTTCAGCACATCATATACACGGTGTTATCTGCCTCGACAGATCTCGAACTCAGGATAAGCTTCAAAAGTTTTGCAGGATCGTTGGAGATCCAAACTTCAGATAGCTGCATGAAGAATCAATTCGTGCTCCACGACGGGTCTTCAAATGGTATCATGCCAGTGTCATGGTCATACCTGTTATCTCCCGCCGAAGCATTCGCTCAACAGGGAAACTCAGCAATCTCACGAGGAACCTCCATGACATATCTGCCTAACGACTGAAGTTGCTTCCCCTAGGATTAATTCACAATCGAGAGAAATTGTTATCCAGCCTCAACTCTGCAGACGAAGTTGATACAGGGCGCGGCCCGCTCGTTGCTCGGTATATTATTTTCTCTGTTCCGAGATATGATATCCGCAACCGATAGCGAAGGGGAAAACGCACTCGGATGTCTGTTGGTACACATTCGTGTCGTGTGTGGAGACCACTCTTCTATGACTTCAAGATGAAGAGTGATGATCACTATACGGGATCTTTGTCAGTCAAATCTCCTAAATCTGGCTCATCCCTGCCTAGATATCCTCCTTGACGGCGAAGAAATGCAGATCAGCGCATTTGTGGAGGGCGGGGGTGTAGAGGGTCCAGTGAATATTAAGACAACTCTGACGAAGAAGGCCAAGTCGATTGCCGATCGCTTCGTGAATGCAAACCGCCATTGCCACCTGCTGGTGTGGAGGTGTCCTGATGAACTGTATCCTCGACAACGTGTGCATATCGGACATTGCCTTTGATTATCGTTACCTTGTGCCTCGTGATGATTTTTGTACGTGGCATGTTTTTTCTTGTCACTATGATATATTTCAGAGCGGGAGACAACAGTCGTTGTACCAGTGAAACACAGAGAAAGGTGAGGTAATAAAACGAGATCAAAGACAACGTAGAGCCCACTGTTGTGTGCATATAAACGTCAGACACTATACATGATCAGAGGAGAGATCAAGGGATCGCATAGAAAATGCTTTGGCAGCAGTCTCTTCCAGTCAAGCCGGCTACCTCTTGCAGTACTGCGTGATTCAATTAGTAACAGATTCCAGGACCCACCGTTGACATGCATTGTTCTTTGACCAGCGAGATAAGTCAGCAGAAGCACGCATCACATGATCTAGTGAACGAAACTGACATTCCTAGGGAGAACAGTGACCTATACGCGAAGGAGAAGAATCATTAAATATGAACCAAGGGTATTATGTAAATGACATACGCTTCGGTGATCCGGTTCAAGCTGGATAGCCCAGGCGTTCACAGCATTTCCGATCCTGTCTTGAAATATGAGTTGTTATACACATGATAAGACGTCAAAACTGACACGAATGAGTCCCCCCTAGGCTCAAATGTCCAAGTGGTACCTCCCTGACCCACAAGTAATGAAGCACCGATTTCAGTGGTTAATGATAGGTCCAAGTTGGCCGTGATATCATATACACCATCTGCGATAAAAGAAATGGACCACTACACAGCACTTGTTTTAACCCTGTAGACCCAAATAAAGGAAGGGATGACGGACTCTTTGAGAGAAATCAGATTGATCTAGTGGTTGTGTGATAACTGTGCTTGTATTGTCTTGTGGGCACGTGAGGTATAGATCGCCAGTGTTGCTCCTTATACGAAATGTACCATTCGGAATGCGTTGTGGAATGATTTGTGCTTGTGGGGGGTTGTCAGGTTGAGCAGATATATTGGCAGTCCCATCTTGTTTGAGTTAGTATATTCAATTGGACACGTATTGAATTAACGACGAATGTACCGGGTTGCAACTTGGGTGCTCGACGTACATTAGGAAGAGCTCTCACTTGAGGTGGGAGGTCATTCCGGAATCCAATTTGGGGCTGCTGAACATTTCGGCCAACAAGGTAGGATACGGGGAGGATATTTCTGAGGTCGCGTAGGGTTATTGCTCCTTTCACATCACCGGTTGCGAGATAATTGTGATCAAATGAAAGTGCCATAGAATTCAGGCATTGTGGGTGACGGAAGGAGCTCCCTAGCTGTGCTTGCGTCGAAGTCCCTCGAAGCACGAGAGTGTAGGTGTTGAAGGCAGAGATAAACCTGCCATTATTCGATACAGCGATGGACAAGAGTCTACCACAATCAGGGTTGCCAGGAGTTCTAATTGTCCATTTGGGCATGAGGGTCTCCCTGTCTGTGGGAAAACAACAGATCATGTTCCAAGATAAAGAGAAGATGTGTTGTGAATCATGCGACCAGGCGATTGAATTGCTTCCACACAACGAGACTGCGATGTTTCTGAGTAACTGACCAGTTTTCACGTTGTAGATTCGCAACTCGCGGCCCTGCACGACAACGGCGACAGAATCACCATTGCGAGAGAACCTCACTGACTCCACGGAACTGTCGTGCTGGGGTAGCCCTGGTCGAATTTGTTCCCAATTCGAGGTATCCCAGATAATTGCTCTCTTGTCCCTTGAGCCTGTCGCGAATCTGGTGGAGTCTGAGGACACGTCCACCGTATCCACCCAATCCGTGTGTTCGATGATCGTTCGGTAAACTTGGCAAGTCCTTCTGCTCCAAACCGTGACCACCTTCTCTCCAGTGGCCACGATCCAGTTCCCATCTCCAGAAACCGCAATCGCCCGGATAGCACCAGGGCCTGTGAGTCGTTGATCTTCAATCTCCCCTCCATCCTCGACAGACCATTTGCGGATTAACCCGTCCTGACCACCACTCAGGAAATACCTGCCGCAGTCTAGGAAAACGAGCGCGTTTATACTGTTCTTCCCAGGAATTTCGATCGTTATCGTGTTGGCTGAGCAAATAGTCAGTATTGATTCATCTCGCAACCCGCAGTGCACACTCACTCATTCTCTGAGCGTCAGCTCACAGATGTCCACAGTCTAGGGTAGAATAGGAAATTCAGCGTCCGGTGTGCTTATGTGTGTGTCCTTATCAATACACATCAGAATGAGTTCCCGAAGAGGCTCGCCTCGTGTCTCTTGCCAGGCATTTTCCATTTTTGAGTCTGGCTTTGCGTCGTACTCCAAACGCACTCTTGTGTGCAATGCAGAGAGTGCGTATCGAGCTGAATGGGTCCAGAAGTTTCTATTCATGAGCCATACTACAAATCGGGCACTTGGGTGGAGCAGGAGGTAGTGCATCGGGAGTGGCCGGTTTATTCCGGTTCTCTCACAGTTTGCGCAAGTGGTGTAGGTCCACAGCTACTACCGAGCACCTCGACTGCGCCCGTCATTCCACTCTTGAATGTCATTAAGTTTTCAAAAGGATTTTATTAGCTATCATATCTTATGAGATATACTATCATTGAAGAACAGGGTGAAAGGATATGAAAGCTCCGATGGCTGATGGTGTGCCTCATTGTGCAATTCGACTTGTTGAGTGGTATTACGAATACTGGATTCTTTTTAGTTTGCCTTAAATATTTGGACGGTACCTCGGCATGTGCTGACTCGATCTAGTCATCCAGGTTACGTCTTGGTCACCTGCTAGCTCATCTTCGTACATGCGTAAGCTCAAGTACCCGCACGACAACATCGTTAATAGAATGACAGCCTCAACGGAGGTATGGTGCAACCATAAAATAAGATCAAAGTACCCATAGTTGTACATGCGACCATGCGACAAGACATAAAAATGCCCTGGAAGAGCCATATCTTTCTTCGACCCAAGCCAGCCCCGTTCGTACCTCACTCGCACTGCTGCATCATGGACTCAATTCGTTACGGGTTCCAAGACCCAGCGCTGATATGTGCTGTTCTGTACACAGCAAGTCAGGTCAGTAGAATCACGTATCACATAATTTGGTCAACCAGCACAGACATTGCGAAGAAGAACTGAGACCTGTGTATTATAGAAGATAACCATTAGCTCCACGAACACAGATCGTTGAACATCGACCGACTTACGCTTCGAGAATCCACTTCAAGTTGAATCGCCATCGCATTTTCAGCGTTCCCAATTCTGCTTTGATTCTTGAGTAAATGAAATGGGAGACGGAGGAAGACTGACACGTATGCAGATCCCCGGGCCTCAAAGGCCCAAGTGGTGCCCTTCTGACCCACAACTAATGGAGCACCGATCCCGACGGTCAGCGATAGACCTGAGTTGCTCATGATGTCATAGGCACCATCGGCCGCAAGGGAAACAATCCACTGCAAAAAAATTATTCAACCAACGTAGACACAGCTCAAGCAGGTCATTACAAACCGTTTGAAAGATATTGGATTGATCCAGTGGTTGTACGACAACCTTGCCCGTTCCGTTCTGTGGACACGTAAGGTATAGATCTCCGGTGTTGCTCCTTATGCGGCAAGTCCCATCTGGAATGCGTTGGGTGGTAATACGTGCTCGAGAACGATCGTCAGGTTGAACGGCTGAACCGGTCGGTCCATCTGATTTCGGTCAATACGGCAAACCAGATTAACAGTAAACGCACCGGATTGCAACTCGGGTGCTTGGAGAATATTATCGAGAGCTCCGACCCGCGGTTGGAAATCACCTCTGAATTCAATCCGAGGTTTCCCAACGTTTCGACCAATGAGATAGGACACAGGGATGCTATTGTTGAGGTTGCATAGGGTTAACATCCCGCCTTCTCCGCCGATGGCGAGATAGTTGTTGTCGAATGAAAGTGCCGTTGACAGTAGTCGTTGCTTGTGTCCAAAGGAACATCCCAATTGCGTTCGCGTCAAAGAATCCCAAAATGTGAGAGAACGATCAGTGCAGGCAGCGATGAATTTGTCATTGCATGGTAGAGCAATGGACAAGCAGTCTCTGGGTGCTGCATAGACGTTTATTTCAACTTTCCATTCGGAGGGGAACCTGTCTGTGTCGGCGTGAAAATGCCTGATTTTGTTCCCAGACAAAGCGAATATGCGCTGGGAATCATTCGACCAAGCGATTGAGCTGCTGCCGTTCAGTAAGACTGCGATGTTTCTGAGCAAATGACCAGTTTTCGTGCTGTAGATTCGCAACTCGCAGCTCTGTACAGCGACAGCGATGGAGTCACCATTGGGAGAGAATTTAACTGACACAACGGCCCTATCATGCCTTTGTAGTCCAGGTTGGATGCGTTCTCCGCTTAAAATGTCCCAGATGATCGCCCTGTTGTCCTTTGAGCCTGTCACAAATATGGAGGAGTCTGGGGACACATCGATTGTATCCACCTAGTCTGTATGCTCGCTGACCGTGTGGGAAATCTGGCGAGTCCTTCTGTTCCAAATAGTGGCCTCCTTCTGTCCAGTGGTCACCATCCAGTTTTCATCTCCAGAAAGAGCGATGCCCCGGACAGCACCACCTGCTGTGAGCCGGTGATCTTCAATCTCCCTCCCATCCTCGACAGACCACTGGCGGATTAGCCCGTCCTCGCCACCACTCAGAACATGCCTTCCATCTTCTAAGAAAACAAGTGTATTTATACTTGCCCGTCCGGGAACCTCGATCTATATCGCGTTGTCTGAGTAAATTGTCAGTATTGATCCCTCTCTTAACCTGCACTCACTCATTCTGTCAGTGTCACCTGTTTGCAGCGTTGGATAGCATAGCACAGCATCTCGTGAGCCTCCACGTGTGCTCTTATCAATATTGTTGGAATACGATGACGGCCCATATTAGCATAAACACGAGCAAACCAAGCTCGGTCTCGTCGGCGAAGATATGATTATACATCTGAGTCATGTATTTACAATAGCGCTCTAGTACAAAGCCCGGCCCATGTGAGGGGATCAAATAACAAGTCCATTGTCCCCGGCCCTCACAAGGGCTCCGTCCTGACTGATCCTGAGTCACTCCGCGCACACACATTCCTCTCGACAAATATGAATCAGAGCCAATTTCCGAAGAGGCCCACCTCGTGTCTCCTGGCGCTTGATCTCATTGGTAGCCTTGCGCTTTGTATCGTACACATTTGCTGCGTCGTGCTGCAGTGGTCTGCTGGTTTTATTGCAGTACACTTGCAGCTTTCTTCCAATTCTTATATGGCTGCCAATGAGTACACCGTCCTAGCTATATCCAAATCAGATACTTTGATACAGGCGATGCAAACCGTACTTGAGGGATGTCGGTCTCGTCTTCCTCGTGTTTTAGATTTCTCCGAGAGCATGGCAGATACTGAAGTAGACAAACATGGTATTAACTGGTGCTCCACTTTGTGGGTTCACAGCCCCTGCAGATTGCCTCGACATGGTTACAACTGTTGTGCACATAAACGTCGCATATCCATGAGGATAGATCAAGTAATCGGATGGAAAATATCAATATCTTGGCGGCATCGTCTCCTTCCTCAAGCCAGGCCAACTCCCGCTCGTGCTCTTCTCATCTCTACCGCATGACTCAGTTTGTAACATGTTCCAGGACCCATCGTTGATATGTGCTGTTCTGTGTACAGCAAGGCAGGTCAGCAGAAACACGTGTCACATTATCTGATGAACGATACCAACATTGCGCAGGAGAACTGAGACCTGCGTGCGATCAAAAGAAACTGTTAGATCCCTGAGCCCAGAATTTTAACCATCAGTTAGCTTACGCTGCGAGGAGTCGATTCCAAGTGAATGGCCATGGCGTTCGCAGCATTTCCGATCCTGTCGCGACAAGTAAGTGATCATTGATACGTGCGGTGAGGTGTGTAGACTGACACGTATGCGTCTCCCCTCGGATCAAAGGTCCATGTAGTACCTTTATCACCCACAAGGAGCGGTGCACCAGGCCCCATCGTTAATGACAGCCCCGAGTCATTTACGATATCATAAGCACCGTCAGCAACAAGGGAAGTAGTCCACTGAAGATCAATTGTTCCTCCCGCATCTATTCATCTCAAGGCAACTACTGACCTTTTGAAAGGAACTGGATCGATCCAACGGTTGCACGACGACAATACCAGCTCCGGATTGTGGGCCGGTGAGGTATAGATCACCAGTGTTGCTCCTTATGCGATAAGCACCATTCAGAATGCGTTGTGGAGTCACCTGTGTACCGCTTGACCCGTCTGGTTTGTATTAGGATTCAGTCAGTGGAGGCAAGTCGGATTTGCAAATGAACCCACCGAAGGTGACCTCTAGCGTATGAAGTATATTACGGAGGGCTCCGATTTGCGACTGGACATCAGCCCTGAATCCAGTCTGAGGAACATTTCTACCGATAAGATAGGACATGGGGATGATATCATGGAGGTTACGCAGGGTAATTATTCCATTCTCACTTCCGGTTGCGAGATGGCTATCATCCAAGGAAAGTGCCATTGACCGCAGTCGCGGGACCTGCCCGTGATTAAAAATAGGCCCGAGCTGCGCTTGCGTTGAGGTATCCCAAAATGTAAGGGAGATACCAACAAAGGCAGCAATGAATCTGCCTTTGCTGGGTAGAGCGATAGACGACCAGTTACCAGCCGGCTCGCCGTGAACTTTCCATTCGGTAAGAAACGAGATGCTGGGTGTGTCGACGTTGATGTGCCTAAGCACGTTTCCCGAGGATAAGGCGAAGATGTGCTGCGAATTGCTGGACCAGGATATGGAGTTACTTCTGTATGTCGCAACTGCAATGTTTCCGAGCAATTGACCAGTTTGCGCGTTGTAAATTTGCAATGAGCGGAGCCATACAGCGACCGCGACACGACTACCATCTGGAGAAAACTTCACCGACGCAATGGCATTTTCGTGATTGGGTAGTGCAGGTCGAATTTGTTCCCCGTTCGACATGTTCCAGATGATCGCTCGTGTGTCATCCGAACCTGTCACACACCTGGTTGAGTCAGGGGACACATCGACTGCATTGACCCAATTCGTGTGCCCGCTTATCGTTTGGGCAATTTGGCGCGTCCTTCTGTTCCAAATAGTGGTCACCGGCCAGCCCGTGCTGACGAGCCAGTTGCCGTCACGAGAAAGAGCAAGCGCCCGGACAGCACCGCTCGCTGTGAGCCGCTGATGTTCAATCTCCCTTCCGTCCTCGATACGCCACTGTCGGATTATTCCATCTTCACCACCACTCAGAAGATGTCGGCTATCCTCCAAGAAAACGAGCGTGTTTACGCTTGTGCGCCCGTCAACCTCGATGGTGGTCGTGTTGTCTGAGACAGAGATCAGCATGCACCCATCTCGCACTTTGAACGTACTCATTCCCTATTGTCAGCTCGGACTTGTTCAAAGCCCACGACAGGAGAGGTATGGGGACAGAGACAGCGTACTGTTGCGGCCGCACGTGTACTCTTATCGACATGAATCTATTCTCACAGACCCAGTGCGTTAGGGCGCTTGATTTTGTTCAAGTGCACGACTTTCTATGGCTTCAAGTTTTAGGTCAATGCGCTTTGGCATCAAGGTCCCTTTTCCCACAACGTCTGAGACGGCGATTCTCAGTACAGCAGAGATCTCGCTGAGGTGCGTTTGTACTGACACGATATTCACCGGCGCCCATGCTCTGGTCACATGAATTGGGAAGAACGACCGGATTTGTCAGTTTGTTTGGTAGTGGTGCCCGTGGGAAGGAGGCTGGTAGGCCTAACGATACCCTCAAAATCATCTGGGCGAATAACCGCTGGAAGGTCTTGAGAATTGAATGAGGCCCATTCGTCTCACAGAGGGAGAACGCGAATAGCCCACCAGTTGGAGACTGAGTCCAAGTCGGAGGGCAACCCCTCACTGTTTGTCGCTATTAGTTTCTAGTAGGATCTGTACGCAGCATCATTCCTGGTCAGCCATGAAGGTCAAAGGGATCTTGCGTATATGGAGTGCCAAAGACTAATCATATTGGACCCAGTGTTGTGCACCTGGATGTCAAACATGCTACATTGTACACAGGTTGAATTGACTACTGTTCATGTGTCTCCCATATTGCTGCATAGCTCAATTTACGACAGGCTCTAGGACCCAACGTTGATATACACTGTTCTGTGTGCAGAAATTCGGGTCAGTAAAAACATGTATCACATATAGTAACATGATTAACAGCACTAACATTGCGAAGGAGAACTGAGACCTATAGATAGACACTAAATACATACGCCTAGCTCCTTGAATGTGGACCTACTCACACTTTGGTGACTAGGTTCAAGTTGGATAGCCATGGCATTCATAGCATGTCCAATTCTGCCTTGATGAGTGAGTGGATCATATGAGTGACAAAGTGTGCAAGCTGACACATATGCATCTCCCCTAGGTTCAAAAGTTCATGTGGCACCTCTTAGACCGGTAAGCAACGAAGCACCGACCCCGACGGTCAATGATAACCCTGAATGGTTCATGATACCATAGGCGCCATCAGCCACAAGAGAAACAGTCCACTACAGATAAACCATTGAGCTAACAAATACCCGGCTCAAGGAAGGAAAACAAACTCTCTGAAAGACATTGGATTGATCCAGTGGTTGTACATCCACCGTGCCTGTCATATCTTGTGGGCACGTGAGGTATAGATCTCCGGTGTTGCTCTTTATATGACAAACACTATCCGGTATGCGTGGGGTTGTAATTCGTACCTGAGGGCGGTTGTTAGGTTGAGTAGTCATGCTGGCAGACACGTCTGATTTGGGTAAGTTCAGAAAAAATTGGTTGACGTCGAACGTACCGAGTGGTGACTCATGTGCTCGAGCCATGTTATGAACAACTCTAACTTGTGGTGGAAGATCACCGCTGAATCCAATCTGAGGCTGCCGAACATTCCGACCAGCAAGGTAGAACACAGGAAGGTAATTATTGAGGTTACGCAGAGTTATTATTCCAGTCTCGCTTCCAGTCGCAATATAGTTGTTATTGAACGAAAGAGCCATTGATCGCAGTCGTTGCCCATGAAAGAAGGCACCTCCTAATTGCACTCGCGTCGAATTATCCCAAAATGTGAGATGATGGCCAAGGAAGACAGCCAGGAACCTGCCACTGCAGGGCACTGCAATGGACAAGAATTCACCGTCTGTGAACTGACCGGGAGTTTGAATTGTCCATTCGGATAGGAGGGTGTCCGAGTTGAGATGAAAACGATGGATCATGTTCCCAGATAAGGCAAAGATGTGCTGGGAATCATTCGACCAGGCGATTGAGTTGCTTCCATACAACGAGACGGCGATATTCTTGATCAACCAGCCAGATTGCGCACTGTAGATTCGCAACTCGCGGCTCTGCAAGACAATGGCGATGGATTTACCATCAGGAGAGAATCTTACCGAGCCTATGGAATCATCATGCAGGGGTAGTCCAGGTTGGATGTGTTTTCCGCTCGAAATGTCCCAGATGATCGCTCTCCTGTCGTTTGAGCCTGTCACGAACGTGGTGGAATCAGGGGAGACATCGACAGTATTCACCCGGTCTGTATGCTCCCCGAGCGTGTGGGCAATACGGCGAGTTCTTCTGTCCCAAATAGTGACCTCCTTCAGTCCAGTGCTCACGATCCAGTTGCCATCGCTCGAAATCGCAATCGCCTGTACAGGCCCTCCTGCTATGAGTCGGTGATCTTCGATCTCCCTCCCGTCCTTGACAGACCATTGACGTATCAATCCATCCTCGCTACCACTCAGAAAATGTTCGCCGTCCTCCAGGAAAACGAGTGAATTTATGGACGTATACGCCGACACCTGGATTGTTTTCACGTTGTCTGCGCGAGTTGTCAGTATTGATCTATCCCATAACCCGCACTCACTCACTCATCGTTTTGATTGTTTGAATCCCAGCCGACACTGTCTAGAGTCCGGGATGTAGAGGACAAAGACGACAGCGTCTAGTGTGCCTACACGTGTGCCCTTATCAATACGAATCAGAATCCGTTGCCAAGGAGGCTCACCTCATTGTCTCTAAGAGCTTGACCTTGCTCCATTTCTAACCCTTTATAGCTCGGGCTTTGCGTCGTACTCACGAACTTAGACGCAAAAAAATGAAAATAATGAAAATAAAAAATGTGTGTTTGCGCTGAAATAAATACTACAAGTGGAGTAGTACGCGTGTGCATTCGTGTGTGTACACGGGTATTGCCGGTTTGTCCTATTCTCTTTACCAGCAATATGGACCGTTATCTCAAGGCAGGATGAAGGCTCTACGATCGACCAATGGGGTAGGTTCCTCCACTGCCTCTCCATTGACTCGTTTACATACACGGACTGAGTGAGATTCTCGTCTGGATTGTATTTTGATTGCTTTCTAGCCCATCCTCGTATAGATATCTATCTGCGCCGACGATGTCAACTATGCATGGCTTGACATGTATACACTTCTGGCCGGCTTCCACCCGCTCCACCAGCACTTTCACACAGGATCCGTCCAGGTCAGGTTGATTCCCCACTTGAAATGACCCAGACGATCGCCTTCCGGTCTATTGACTCTGTCCACACATCTTGTCACGTCGGGAGGACACATCGACCGTATTCACTCGAATCCAAGTGGTCGTTCACCGCGTGAGCGACTTGGCATGTCCTTCTGTTCTAAAACGGTGGATAAACTCCGTCTCCTGTAACTGTAACCCGCCTGGATGATTCCAGGAGTTGCGAGTCAGCGATCTTCCATCCTCGACAGACCACTCGCAGATCAGCCCATCCCCATCACCACTCAGAAAATTCTTCCCCCCCCCCCCCCTCCAAGAAAACGAGTGCGTGTATAGTTTTACGCCTGGGTGCCTCGATCGTGATCGCGTTGTCTGAATCAAGTGTCAGTGCTGATCCACTTGCAACCTGCACTCACTCGTTGTTTCTGTGTTAGTTCATGCCTGTCTAGAGTCTAGACCAGGGCAGGAGGGTACAGATACGACAGCGTCCGGTGTGACGCGCGCCTGCACGTGTTCTCTTATGAGGTCCCGAAGCTCATCCCGTGCGTCCAGAGAGCCGATCGTTGACATTTTATGCCGCACACTTTGTGTCATACTTACCAATCCATGCCTAGAATCCAATTCAGAAAGGTGGGTGTGGAAATGAATCATTGGCTAGGTCAGGTCAGCACAGTTGTACATACATAAACATAAACCTCAGGTTACCATATACGAGCATGGAGTCACATAGCAAACCTCTCGGCAGCACCATCACGTTCTAGTCAAGTCAACTCCCATTCGTCTCCCTCTTCCACCTGCTTCATCACTGAATTCGTAACAGGCTCCAGAATCCAACGCTGATATGCACTGTCCTGTGAGCAGTGAGTCGGGTCAGCAGGGGCACACATCACTGGATCTGATCAACGGAACGAACATTGCGAAGGAGAACTGAGACCTATGTATTTTTGAGGGGAAACCATTAGATACACCTGCTCGACCGATTGAACATCGACTGGCTTACGCTTCGAGAGTCTGGTTCAAGATGAAGAGCCATGGCGTTCGCAGCGTTCCCGATCCTGTCTTGACAAATCAGTGAATGATGCGGGCAATGAGGAATGAGACTGACACGTATGCATCCCCCCGAGGGTCGAAAGTCCAAGCGGTACCCTTCTGACCCACAAGCAACAGAGCGCCGTGTCCTACGGTTATAGATGGGCCGGAGTTGTTCATGATATCATAAGCACCATCTGCCACAAGGCAGATAGACCACTTCGAAGAATTAGCTCAATCCACATTTATTCGGCTAGAGGAAGAGATGGCAAACCATTTGAAAGATATCAGATTGATCCAGAGGTTGTACGACCACCGCGCCTGTTTCACCCTGTGGGCAGGTAAGGTAAAGATCGCCAGCATTACTCTTTATGCGGTAAGTCCCATCAGGAATGCGTTGTAGCGGAATTCGTGTTTGAGGGCGATTAACGTGTAGTAGAGATTTTGTGCTGGTGGGTCCGTCTGATTTGGGCTATTGTGTGAAAGGCAATGAAAATCAGATTGACGGCGAACGTACCAGATCGCAACTCGGATGCCTGAACTATCTTGGGGCGTGCTCTAATTTGCGGTTTGAAGTCATCCCTGAATTCAATCTGATGCTGTGGAACATTTCGAACAGGAAGATAGGACACCGGGATGATATCATTGAGGTTGCGTAGAGTTATCGCTCCGTTCTTGCTGCCTACCGCGAGATAGTTGTTATCCAACGAAAGTGCCATTGAACGGAGTGCTTGCGGGTGAAGTAATGCACATCCCAACCGCACTCGCGTTGAAGTGTCCCAAAATGTGAGGTAGAGACCATAGATGGCAGTCACGAACATGCCGTTGGTGGATACGGCGATTGAGAACAAGTTGGCGCCCTCAAAGTAGCCAGGAACTTGAATGGTCCATTCGGTGAGAAATGTGCCTGTGTCAGCATGAATACACTTGATATTCTGCTCCTTTAAGGCGAAGATGTGTTGGGAATCACTCGACCAGGCGATCGAGTTGTATCCGCACACATAGAACGCGATGTTTCTCAGCAACTGGCAAGTTTGCGCATTGTAGATTCGCAACTCGCAGTTCCACACGACGACGGCAATTGAGTCAGCGCTGGGAGAGAACCTCACCGAGTCCACGCGATTTTCGTGCAGGGGTAGTCCGGGTTGGATGTGTTTCCCGTTAGAAATGTCCCAAATGATCGCCCTCGTGTCATCTGAACCTGTTACGAACCTGGTGGAGTCGAGGGACATGTCGATTGTATTCACCCAGTCCGTATGTTCCCTGAGCTTATGGGCAACCTTGCGAGTCCTTCTGTCCCAAACGATGACCACCTCCCCGGTGCTCACGATCCAGTTTCCATCGCCTGAAAGAGCAAGCCCGCGAACGGCGCTGCCTGCGTCGATTTTGTGATCTTCGATCTCCTCTCTATTCTCGACAGACCACCAGCGGATGAACCCGTCCTCGCCACCACTCAGTAAGTGTTTGCCGTCCTCCAGGAAAACTAGTGAGTTTATGGCAGCGCCTTGGGGTACTTGGATTGTTGCAGCACGCTCTGAACGAATGGCGCCAGTCAGTAGAGATCCATCCAGCAACCCGCACTCACTCATTGTTTCAGCCTGTCGTTATCAACACGAATCTAAGCTGCGCTGTACCGGCTTACTTGTACATCGGGTATCGCCGGTTCACGTGATTGTGGCTCACCAAGCCCCTCGGACAGGGACCATAGGTATTATGGCACCGCTGCGATATACCAGTCATACTGCTTCCAATCATGCGTATCAGGTCCTTGTTCTGCTCACGGACCATGTCAGCTACCTCCGGACTATGGACCACACGACGCACAGCACAGCCCGACGTCTTGATCACTTTACGCGCCTTTTCCCCTAAACGTGCCGTTTGTAGCTGTCACCTCACTCTGCCCCGCATACGACCGAGGGATTCTCTTTAGCCGTTCACCCTCGTCTTTCGTTCAACCATGTCCGTGACCCAGTGCAGGTGCTGGGAGACGTTTCAGGTTTGGAAACAAGATTCCAAGTGGACTGTCATAAAGAATTACGTTGTATGTTATGCCGTTCATGGCCGTCACGAATAAGTGTCGTCGCTTGTCTTTCCTATCGGTACCGCTGGCAGGTTTATCGTTGCACACGGGCACAAGTTGACACCGCGGTGTTTGGCCCACGGGTACAGCGGGCCTGGGTACGGCGTTGACTTTCTGACCCGCGGTGTGATGTACTCGTGTGCAACACCTAGGCAGCTCGTACGGCACTGCTCCTCAGGAGGCCGGATAGTCCCGCACAAAAGGGGGTGGTGAAGGCGAGTTCGTGGGTGTGCTTTCAGCTGATCTATTTAGAGCAAGGAAAGACGGACATCGGAATCGCATTTCAGAGCAAGCGTGGTCGTGCAGGTTCAACGTCCGACAGCTGGAGCACCCAGACCTGCGACCCTTCAGTCTCAGCTAGCCGCAAATGATCAGTGGTCCGACAGCCGATGTCATGCATGCATTCACGAACGAGGAGCTCCGGCAATGTATGTCGACTATGTCATGTTCAGGTCCAGAACTCCGAACGGAAACATAGGTCGAGTGTAATCGGGTCGCAATCGATAAGGCGGAACCCATGCATGCCTCGTGCACGAACCCAATCGTGTCTTGGAGCTAGGGGAGAAGAAGTTTGGGGGGTACCGCTTCCGTTCTTCGAGCCCGTCGATCATCGGATCGTCTATCGCACCGCTCTGCTCCCGTAAAAGTTTTTTTTTATGTGGCTGCTCGTGTAACGGAAGAAGGTCGATCCTGTACTCGCGCGTTTCATTATGAGTGTGATACCTCAATTTTCTGGACCTTCTTTCCCCCGTTATCTGATACAGCAAGGGAGGATGTTCCCGACTCGGTTCCGTTTACCCTGGGCATGATGCAGTCCGATGGCCGGATTTCAACCTCGGAATGTCGTCAGCGGCGAACGATCCTGATCCTGATCTTGCTCCAGGAATAACGCTACAGACAAGGGCTACCTCGGATAGATCGCCCATGTCATACTCCGAGGAACTCTCCACAATCGACTCGTACGACAGCACGCCACACGGAGAGTTTCCGGGAGCAAACCAGGGCCGGTTGTCGCAAGGCTCACACGACGCCCATTGTCGTTGGTCCCTATTCAACTCCAGACATGCCCAGATCCGAGCAGACAGACAAGAGTGTATACAGCAACCCCTTGCCACCCCTATGAAATTGAAGAGCTACGAAAGCGCGGGTATCATGACATGAATAAAGGTATCCAAAGATGGGTGGTGCCTAATGGCCGTGCAAAAGGCGTCCTTGCCAAGTATCGCGATATTAGGGATACATATGAAAAGTTCCCGATGCCCAAAGAAGAAACATGGTAAGCAATGTCCCCGAGTCCCGCCAATAGCGATGCGTGTGTACATTGTAATGCATCCGTGGCATATCTAAAAAGGCGTATCGTCCTGCGCAAGCTGATTGGAACAGCGACGCAGACGGAGGCTATAGCATCCATGAGCGCATTTCGCGGCGAGGGCAGACAAAAGAACTCACCAAGAAGGAAGAGCGCGAAAAACGCTCGTCTGCCATGAGGCCGTCTCCATCGCGGGCTCATGCGAGCACGAGCCGCGGCGGCTCAAAGTTTTTGACAAACTCGAACTGGGGGCCCGTCTCTGGACTGTGCGGGTATCGCTTGCACTTTTCGACCGTCTTCCAGAGGGTGGCGATGATCCGCAGGGCCTCCTCGCCGTTCTTTGCAAAGGCGGACTCGACGAGCCAGCACCCGATCACCATGCCCGTCCGGCCGATCCCGCCGCGGCAGTGGACTGCACTGACCCGGCCGCGACGTTCATTGTCCCTCAAGACGTCCAGGATGGTGAACATGAACTCCCTCGACCCGGGGAGGGACCTGTCCTGGATCGGGAACTGGTGGTACTCGATGTCGGAGAGGGGAATGTTGTGCGCGCGTGCGAGGTCGGGGAGGTGTGGTGCGTATGGAGAGAGCTCACCCGATTCGGTGAGGTCGATGAACGTGCGCACGCCCGCGGCGAGGATTTTGTCGAGCTTCTGGGTGGAAGACTCGAATGGAGACCAGGGGTATTCGCAGGCGAGGAGCTGGGGCGTGGCCCAGTACGAGTTGGGGATGGGACGGGGATAGTCAGTGAGGAGCGGCGGGAGAGACGAGCGGCGCTGGGGCTCGCAGTGGTGGACGGCGATGGTGGGGATGGTCGAGGAGGGGGCCATGTCTCAGTACTCAGTGGTGGATGTCCCAGCGTTGATTGCGGGGCAGCGACGAGGAGGAGGCGAGGATATTTAACGGGTTCTGATTCCGGGCCACGCTGCAGACCTGCAAGGGTCGCTGGCACAGCACTGCCACGCACGGAACTCGAATCTGTCCATTTTTCATTCATCACACCATCGCCAGCGGCCCAACGTGTTGCTTGCCTTTTACATCCACCACCCCCAATGATGCACTGATGTTCGCTTCGTTCGCTCACTTGCATTTTTTGTCTTGCAGACTCGGAGCCAGGCTCAGCTGGGCCATCAAAGCCTGCGATCGATCTTGTCCCTGCGCAGATGCAGTGCAAAGCGGAAACGAAGCTCGAGGCATCAGCGTTGTGCGATCCCTTTGAAAAAGGTTGAGTTAGCTCCACACAGCTGCCCGCCACGTTGACACGTCCCTTTCTGGGGCTGATATAACACCCACTCTTAGAGCTACAGCCAAGCATGTCGCCCGTTCATTCACATTTCACCCAGCACGTCTGGGGTTACATCTCGGCTCCCGAGATGCCCAGTTTCCTCTTTCTTGCGCCGCTGTTTCTGTCTGGCACCCCCGGCCGACCCATGGCATTTCGGGCGTCTCTCGGCTGATCACGTATCATGAAACTGTATATTCGCCTCGTGATCTCTCTTTCTCCCTCCTACTTCCACACAGCCCTTCTTCTCCGCTGCCCACCCACGATCGGGACTCAACCTAAAATCACAAATGGCTTCCACTCGGACCCCGTCAGAGCCACCTGTCTCCCCGCGCGTGGTGGAAATCCGCCGTCGTCTACCAGATTCTTTGACGCCAGCGGCGATGGGATAGGCGTTCTCAACGGCATCACCGCAAAACTCGATTATCTCCAAGACCTTGGCAATGGTCATCCTTAGGGCGCTGTGTTCATCGGCTCGGGTCTCATTGTCCTGGTCACTTTGGTTTGCTTGTTCTCCCTCATCTCTACCCACGGCCAGGGGGGTCGCTCTCGGATCTTATCCCAATCACCCACGCAGCTCCGACCATCGGACTATCGATCCGCGATATGAGGAATAGGACAAGCTACTCCAAGGCGTACACCAACGTGGTATGAAACTCACGTACATGAACCTCTCTTCTTCTCGTCGACGTGTCACATCTCGATTCAGATTCGAAAACGGATTGATGTTCATTTCCTTCCTTTCCGTGGCGTTTCTTTTGGACACTGGATATGAACCTCGTCGTACACAACAGGTCTGATGAGGTCTCCATGCTAACCTTGGCACCTTGAAGACGCGAACTCATCTGTCGGTCTTTTTCGGATGTGATCCAGCACGAATAGTGTCAGCGATCAAAGCCCTCTAAGCGCGATTGGTATGTATGGCGTCCCCAGAGATTGGTTGACGGTCAGCCTCCCCCGCCCAACGACTGGAGATTCGTCTTTCAAAGACGTGTCCCGCTCTATTTGGATGACTAGCACTGAGACGATCCCTGTTCTCGAATCTTCCATGGGTCCTTGCACATGACAAAAACAACACGCAGGTCCACTCAACCTGGTAATTCGACCCAGGGACAGATGAATGCTATCTCCACCTCTATGTCCGTAAGCAACCTGATCTCGACTAGGACAATCCAGTCGTCGGTGGTGCTGTTTGGGACGTGATGCGATTCTAGACCGATAGAAAACGTGCGGGCAAGTATTTTCCCATCTCTGAGGTCGTCCCCGGGTAAGAGCCGAACACCATGGATGGCCCTCGGTTATCTAGATGGACGCGATCAACATCGTCTTCAGGACACCGGGATGGCCAGAAGCACCGGTCGTAGACCAACCAGCGAGCGGGTATTTCGCCAACGGGTAGGTCGAACCCACGCCACTCCCTCCCCCCTTCTCCGAGGCGAATCCGATGCGCGTGCGCGCGACACGTACCACGACCTCGCCCACGTGTCCACGACTATATTCAACAGATGCGCATCGACAAGTCTTGTCACGTACGTCCTGTTTATCTCAAATCTAATCACCTGATCCTGATCAATCACACGGGGCTGTGTGCGTGCAATGTGTCGTGTGCTGTGTCTCGGCCGCGTCGACGTCCGTAGGACCCTTTCATCGCTCTTCGCTCCACCCAAATCCTATGCCATGCCATCCATGCACTGGCTGGTCCCTTCCGCAGGGACAGACCACGACAGGATCACGGTCGGCGAGATGGCCCTTTACGCACGCACGACGCCTCTGCGCTCGCGACGCACGTTCTCCCGTTAGCAACAATGGAACTCGACATGGGTCTGTTCACTTTGAGCCCATGGACCCCGGGGAGACGCGCCTCGTGCGCGAGGCGGTCGTGGGGCGGTACACACGTGAGCAGCAGTTTTCTTTCCTTGCCCTCCTTGTCCTTGCGTGACTCGCTGTTGCTCTTGTGCGGTGCGGTGGTGCTTTCCGTGGGGCTCGTGGGGCTGTGGTTTGGGGGGGGGGGGGGTGGGGGTGGGGGTGGTGGTGGTGGTGGTGGTGGTGATGGTGGCCGTGGTCGTCTGCTGTTCTTGTGCAGTGCAGCGATGCTTTCCGAATCGCTCCTTGGGCTGAGGTCGTGGACGGTCGTGGTTGATGGTGGTCGTGGTCGATCGGAGGCACATGAGAGGGTCCTCTTGGGACCTCGCGTTCCCTGTGGAACATTTGCGTATTTCGACCTGTTGTTGGCCGTGTTCGTCTTGGTAAGGAAGCAAACGAAGGGGAGGCGAACGTGCGAGGCGTCTGCGAGGCCGTCAGCCACAGACGGAAGAGAGGGAGCTCCGTCTGGCACGGTGACGTTCGGCGACTTGCTCATCGTTCACGGTGTCGTGTGTCACTCCTCGTCAGGTCGTTGGTCGTGGCGTTCGATGGATGGTGCGACCTTGGATGGTGCGCGCGGCGTCTGCGAGGCCAATGTCGGCTGGGATGAATGAGTTGGTTGCGGCCGTGTCGATGGGGACATACATGGCCCTCGACACTTGGCGAAAGAAAAAAAAAAAAAGGCAAGTGCTCATGGGAGCGCGGGAGAGGAGGCCTGCGGTCACCCGATGCGTCGGGGCCCTCGACAATTGGATGGATGGCACTTTGTGAGGTGGGGGGGGGGGGGGGGGGGAGGGCAGAAGCGGCTAACGGTAACGTGAACAGGTCGACCGCCCGTTTGCGTCGTGTGTCGTGTGCCATCGTGTCTCGATGGAGGGGTGGGTGTGTGTGTGTGGGAGAGGTGCGTGCCCTTTTCCGTCCAGCGTGTATGTCGTCCCTGTTCCACGACGTCTACTTCCCCTGCTCTCTTCGTATTCGAAAAACCAAATACTGTACCTCCATCGATAGGGTCCTCATTGAAAACTACGACCACGCACGGTGCGTCTCTCGTTTCGGGAATGATTCGTCAGCGTGGCCGGTATACGTGTGTATCAAGGACAAGAAGAACTTTCCAAGCGACATGGGGGGGGGGGAGGAGGGCAGTTGGAGGAGGACCGAGATGTGGCGTCGTTGTGAGTGGCACTGTTTCTGTTTCTGTGTCTCTACACTCTGACTCTAATCCTTGGGAGCTCTCTCCGATGCATTCCTCCTTCCCTACTCCCCTGGCCATCGTGGTCCTTTTTCCTCTAGTTTCTTGTGTTCGGACGTAGGGTCAAGAGACGGAAGCAGGAAGCGAAGACGTCGATACGCAAGACAAGTGAGACGGTTTTCTGCGCAAGGCCCGAGACCACGTTCGTCTTCCCCTGCAGGCAGGCCAGTATCGCCCAGGCCGTTTCGCATCCCCACACCGTACGAAGACGCGTTCCGATGTTGCCCAAAGTTTGGGAGCAACGGTGTCTCTCGTTTGCCGGGCGTTCCGACTCTGTCTACACGTGTGTCGTTTGAGCCTCCATTCACGCTCTTCACACCTTGCACGTTCTGCCACGCGTTTGATTGCCGGTCTTTTCTCTCCGGGAGTGTTTTCTTTCTTTTTTTTTTCTTCTTTTTTCCTTCTTTTTTCCATCATGCCATCGTGCCATCCTATCTCCATATGTCTGAATACAAACCACATCGTCGTCTGATGCCCCCGCGACTCTTCACAGTGGGACGCCACCCCCATCGGTGGCTGTAGGACCGGATCACCTCGGATGCTTGTGTACGAGAACCGATGGAACGCCGTCGACACAGGCCCAGCCTACGCCAAGAGCAGAGAACGTCCTCGGACAGTTCAACGCCCACGATCAAGGTATGTACGACAGAGGGGATGCCTGATGTTCTGGGTGCGTTTCATTGTCTCTTTGTGCAAGCACGGAGAGAGAGAGACGCACACGCACGCGACACTATAACGGCGACGAGTTGAGATTCAGATTCAGGTGCGGAGGGGCTGACGAGAGGTGTGCGCGTACACGTAACGCCAAGGACGCTGGGTGATCGGGTGCGCGAGTGGGTGCTATGGGGCTGTACACACGCCGGCGGACGTGTCGCGGCTAGAGTGGGCGCTTCGAGAGGGGGGGGGGGGGGGGGGGGGGCCGGGGTGCAAGCGCGTGTGTCGTGCGACCTGTCCCAACCCGGCGGCGGCGCGGGGAAACAGTGGAGTTTTTATA